>JAJKFI010000133.1:1708329-1728732 GCA_029204185.1 Lerista edwardsae | reverse complement strand
TCTCTCTCTCTCTCTCTCTCTCTCTCTCTCTCTCTCTCTCTCTCTCATTTTAATAATGGCAGAGGAGCCTTGCCTCCCCCCCTTCATTCCTTCCCACCCCCTTGCTTTGGCAAAGCCGAGACTGCAAGGGTGGGTGTTCTTAATAAGCCTGCATTCCCCTGGGGAGGGATTTTTTTGGGAGGGGGGAGAAACGGTGGTGGCAGAATAACCAAATTACTCTAATCGGCTTGTCTTGTTTGCTGCCGTAATTTGGATTGATCTTCGCGGACGTTCTTATTCTGCATGCCGGCCTCGGTAGTGGCGTCAAGCTAGATATATATTTTGTGTGCGTGTTTTGGCGCATTTATATATTAACGTATACGAATCTACCCACTCGCTCAAAGGGGAAAGAGACTGTCAGTTCCCCAAAACTGCGTGAATCTTGGCAGGATAGCTGCACTGAGTGACTGTGCCAACATGCCCTCTGTACCTGGCATGGAGCACGCCAACTGCCACCGACCTCCCCCTCCCCCAGTGACAATTCCTCCTCCTTGCTGTAATTGTTCATTTCCTAGGGGCTGCAATGGGCCACAGGAGGTAGTGCAACAGAGGGATGTTCTTTTCCCTCTCCCAAAGCACCAGAACCAGGGGACATCCACTCAGATTGAGCGTTGGGAGAGTGAGAACGGATAAAAGGAAACCCAACGTGTGTTTTTTTAACCCAATGTGTAATTAATCTGTGGAACTCCTTGCCACAGGAGGCGGTGATGGCATCCGGCCTAGGTGCCTTTCAAAAGGGGCTGGACAGATTTCAGGAGGAAAAATCCATCGTGGGCTATAGGCTGAGACGGGTGGTGTGACCTCCTTGCGTTGGTAGCAGGTTGCTTCTGAATTTAGTTTTTGTTTAGATTGGCATTGTGCAGTTTGATTAGTTTTGAATTTAGTGTTTTGTAGTGGTGAGTTTGTTGTTGTTTTATTTTATTTTTTTAAAAGGAGGCCAGGTGCAAGGGAGTGGCAACAGGATGCAGGCATCTTGTGGTCTTGTCTGCTCCCTGATAAACCTGGGGTGGGGGACCTTGTGGGAAACAGGAAGCAGGACTAGATGGGCCTTTGGCCTGATCCAGCAGGGCGCCTCGTATGATTTGGGAAGGACCTCTGTGCAGTGGTTGTTGGACGCCCTGCCCTGCGTCCCTTCGCCGGCAGAGACGTGGCTGTCGAGGGTGAGACGCTGGACTCGGGGAACGGTGCTTTTGCTTGCCTTTGTTTTGCTTCTCCTCGTGGCGCTGCGGAATAGCCTTGCCGCGACACCTGAAACGGAGCCTGCCCTTAGTTGGGGGCAGGATGCTTTCACGGGGGTACGTTCAGTGGTGCCATCTAAATGATTTAAGAACAGGTACTCACTTTTGATTGGCACATGTCGGGACCCGCCCACTAGAAGTGACGTCATAAGCCGGAAGTGAGGTCGTGGCAGGAAGTGACATGAAAAAGCCCTTTTTGAGGCCTCAGACAATTTTAAACTGACCCAACAGTTGCAACAGTATTCCACAGCACCCCCAGGACATGTTAAGGAGGCCTGGCATCATGTTAAAGTGACCCAACAGTTCCAAAACCCCAGAGCAGCTCATTTTTCAGTGACAAGGCAAGGCAAGGCTCCGCTCGCTGCCTGCCTGCCTGCCTGGCTGGCTCTGAGAACGTGCAGGCAACTCAAACATGCAGGAAATTCAAACGTTGCAGGGGGCGGAGTCGACGAGTAGGCGGGCGAATAGGCGGGGCCAGCCATAATCCTAGAAACCGGTACTCGCGTACCCCCGCGTACCCCCTGCATGACATCACTGGGTACGTTCGACATCCAAATGCATCAAGACATCAACATGGCCGTCACATTCCGGGACCCGTCTCAGCCAGACCCCCTCCTCTGCCCGGCCTCGCTGCTGAAAGGCAGAAGATGAGTCTCCACATGTGGTCCGCCTTTCGGTCGGTTCGGCGAAGGAGGGCCGAGAGGCCGGGCTCGGAGGAGGCCGTGGGAGCAGCTGGAGTGCCGCTCTCCTCGTTAGGATTCCCACGGCATCGTCAGCAAACATCAAGGCGGGGAGCCGATAGCATCTCTCGGAAAGCGGCTCCGTGGCAGGGGAGGGGAGGGGGAGGAGAGGCTTGTCAGGCAAAACGGCGGCCCTCAAAATGGCTCCTTGGCCTGGCGGAGAGAGAGGGCCTCCCGTGTTTGGGCCGGGCGACCCCCACTGGGAGATTTGGGCTTCTGTGCAGGGTGGTCCGGTGCGGAGTGGGTCGGCCTGATGCAGGGGGCACGCTCTTTCTGGACGGGGGAGGGGAAGAGAGCTTGCGGGAGGAAGCTGGGTGCTGTCCACGGGACTCCCCACGCACGCAGCTGCCCCACAGTGAGCCGGGCTGCGCGCGGGTCCTTGGCTTGTGTGTGCATCGGCAGGTAGGCTGAGCTCCCCGTTTTCCTTCGCCCCCCACCGCCCCATCCCGAACCATGGACCCCCCTCCTCGCACACGCGGGGTGGCCGGGGGAGGAGATGAACTGGAACAAAACGGAAACCGTCGCGGGCTTAATACAAGCGCAATTAGTAGCCGCGTTCGTTTGGAAACACAGTGCCTAATTAATCCCCTTGATGGTGGTGTGTGGCTTCATTTGCTGCTTTTTGATGCTGGAGACGTTGCTTGGAGAGGGAGCAGGAAGTCTTGGCTGGCAGCCTCACCCTTGACCCAACTTTAGATTCCTCCCCCCCCCCATGACCTCGGTTCTCCCAAAGCTCCCAGGAGTTGTCGCTGTTGATCTAACCACTAGGCCAGTGGTTCCCCCATTCCTGCAGGACCGACCTCAGCCTGCAGTGGGACATGGGAGCAGAGCATCAAAATGATGAGAACACAAGAGCATCCCTGCTGGATCAGGCCCAGGGCCCATCTAGTCCAACTTCCTGTCTCTCAGTGGCCCACCAGGTGCCTCAGGGAGCACACAAGACAACAAGATGCCTGCATCCTGGGCCACTCCCTTGCACCTGGCGTTCTGAGATAGCCTGCTTCTAATGTAAGGAAGTTGCACCACCCATCAGGGCCTGTAGCCCTCGATGGGCGTCTCCTCCAGGAATCTGTCCAAGCACCTAGGCCAGACGCCATCACCACCTGCTGTGGCAAGGAGTTCCACAGCTTAACGGCCCACTGGGTAAAAAAGTATTTCCTTTTATCTGTTCGCACTCTCCCAGAACTCAATTGGAGTGGACATCCCCTGGTTCTGGTGTTGTGAGAGAGGGAAAAGAGCATCCCTCTTGTCGACTGTACCCCTCCCGTGCATAATTTGGCACGTCTCAATCACGTCCCCCTTTTGTGTTCCTTTTTTTTCTAGGCCAACGAATGCACTGTACGGGCAGGCTTGTGTGGGTGGATGTTGTGGTCCTTCAGGTCCCCGGGCTGTGATGACAACAGTTGTGCACTGGTGCTTTCGATACAATTTCCTTCCCTTTCTCCGTGTGGTGCTGGGCCCCTGAAGTCTGCCCAGCCCTCCACGAACTCCTCCTTCCTGCGAGATTTGTGCTGTGTGTATCGCTGTTGAGCTGACACACTGGCAAAGAAAGGCTTTCTCTGGCCCTTTGAATGCCTCCCCCTCCCCGCCAGCATTCCAATCTCCTCCTCCCCCCCACCAAACCCCCCCCCCCACCAACAAGCAGTCAACACTTGTTCTCAAATAAAAGGAACAGCCGGAATTATCTCCAGGCCCGCAAAGCGGGCTATTACAGGACGCACAAAGGGGTCTCTCGCTTTTTGTGTTTGCTGACATGGCTTTCCGTGTCCCGCTATCTCCCCATCGCAGGGCCCGGCCAGCCTCGTGCTGCTGGAGGAGAAAAGGGACTCACGCTGAGCCCGTGATTTATTTACTCCGCGAGTTTGTTTGCCCTGAGCGGCTTATATGGAGTGTTAATTCTCTCCTAGCACAATGTCACCTCCAGGCAGGGGAGGGGGGAGAGAGGGGGGGATGGGAGCAGGCCAGGATGGGTGGGGTCTCCGTCAGAGGGCCGAGGGTCCACCCAAGAGGATGCTTCCACTCTCCCTGCGCATCTCCCTGTTCTCTGGTTCCTGCTCGCTGTCAGTGTGGGATTTTTTTTTTTCCGTGCGAAAATATAGTTTCGGGATTAGGGGACGAGCTGGGGGAGCCGTAACTTCAATATTAGATCAGCCGCGGTGACACGACGGAATTCTCCGCGGCCAGCTCTCCGCGTTCAGCTCAGGCTCCACCGGGCCACCAAGCAGGGGTTCGTGAAGTTAAGAAGCCGAGCAGCGCATAAGTCGTTCTTCGTCCTTCCCCGGCAGCAGGGCCGGTTCCAGCAGCGGCGGGGCCCAATGTGGGGCGTTCCTGTGGGGGCCCTGCTCTCCTCGTGGGGCCCCCCACTCACCAAGAAAAGCACTTGTGGTCAGTGGTGTCATCTAAATGATTTAAGAACAGGTACTCACTTTTGATTGGCACGTGTCGGGACCCGCCCACCAGAAGTGACGTCATAAGCCGGAAGTGAGGTTATGGCAGGAAGTGACATGAAAAAAGCCCTTTTTGAGGCCTCAGACAATTTTAAACTGACCCAACAGTTGCAACAGTATTCCACAGCACCCCCAGGACATGTGAAGGAGGCCTGGCATCATGTTAAAGTGACCCAACAGTTCCAAAACCTCAGAGCAGCTCATTTTTCAGAGGCAAGGCAAGGCTCTGCTCACTGCCTGCCTGGCTCTGAGAAAGTGCAGGCAACTCAAACATGCAGGAAATTCAAACGTTGCAGGGGGCGGAGTCGACGAGTGGGCGGGCTAATGGGCGGGGCCAGCCATAATCCTAGAAACCGGTACTCGCGTACCCCCGCGTACCCCCTGCATGACATCACTGCTTGTGGTGCCCTGACAACATCACCGGCAACTGATTCCAGGAGGCCCATTGGGGCAGTTAGGGGGCAGGGGCCAGTGGGAGGGCTCAGGACAAAGCTGCCCTGCTCATCCCACTGACGTACGACCCATAGAAATCCTGCCTGCTGCAGCAGGTGATATGTTTGCTGCGCTGGTGCGGGGCCCCCTAAAGTGTGGGGCCCGATGTGATGACATGGGTCACATGGGCTTGAAGCCGGCCCTGCCAATCTGGCAGGCCTGATTGGGGGGTCAGTCCCCGAGACCCTGTTGGTCTCCCGGAGAGAACGGGCCAAGATGCAAGTGTCGGCCGACCCCCTTCGCCCTCTGTGGGGTCAGTGGGAAAAGACACCGAGGGCAGGAGCAGTGGATTCCGGAAGAGACGGGGAGCAAAGTTAGGAAAACGGCGGCAGCAGAAAGGAGCCCCAGAAGGAGCAGCTAAAAGAGTTGGCCATGCCTAGCCTGAAGAAGACGACAAGGGGGAGATGGGAGAGTATCTGGAGGGCCTTGATGCAGCAGATTTGTGGCTCCTAAGGGCAGGATGGAACCGAATGGGTTGGGACTACAGGAAGGTTGACTGAGGCAAGACTGACGTCTTTTCGTCGTTGGAGGTTTCCAAGCAGAGGCTGGTCAGCCCACCTGTCAGGGGTGGCGTCGGGCCTGCGCCGAACCAGGGGCTGGACTGGATGACCTTCCAAGGTCCCTTCTGAGCCCAGCACTCCCTGAGGGAGCGTGTCCATTGGATCGTCAGACCTTCCTGCTGGGATGTTTGTCAGGACAGCAAACAGAGATGGAGACCACGGCATGGCTAAGGTATCTGCTACCCAGGGTCAAGGATTTTGTAGTCCGTCCGTCCCCCACAACAAATTCAAATTTAATTTAGTAAATAAAACGTTGTCTGGTCAATTGGCCCGAACGTTTGACAGCATGCAGATATTCCAATGCAGTTTGTTTCATGGCATTCTGCATTAAAATTCCCTTTCCAATGATATATAACATGATGGCATTATTGATGTACACCAAGATTTTCACCATTTGGGCCGCTAGTGTCAAGCTCAGCTTGGTGCCCCCCTAAAGCTTGTTGCCCGGTGCAATTGCACCCCCCTGCACCCCTTTTGCTATGCCACTGGCGGAGACAGATTCCTGGGGCCTGGAGCTTCCAGACCAGTCCCAGAGCGTGGGCAGCCCTTGCCCACACGGGTTTTAAATGTGGCACCTGCCAAAAGGCCATTTTGAACGGCGGCAAGCTGATTGCAAGGTAATGAATGCTTTGTCCCGCCTGACAAAGATCTTTTGCCAGCCGGTTCCTGCAGTGAGCTGGATCTGGGGTCAAGGAAGTTTTGTACATTCCCACGTTCCCCCTCTCCCATTGCCCTGACATGGGGATCGTCCAGTTTGCCGTATAATTAATGTCGCAGCATGTGGGGTTGACATAATTTCTCTCCCCCTCCTTTCCCCCCCCTTTTAAACTGCCTGATTAGCTTTTAGAGGCATGCCAGGCTGGTGAATTTAATCAGACGAAAGCCAGCCTCAACGCGCCACGTCGCATAATCGCCCCCCACACCGCCGTGCGCTCGCTCCAAAAGCGCAGGGTCAATGGGAAATCTAAATGCCTGCTTCACTGTTATTACCGCTGGATATTAGAATTATTTTGTTATTTTGGCTGGGCTGGAGGAAATCGGAGAAAGCCAGTGACCTTCCACACACACACAGTTGAGCATATGCATGTCAGGTGGGGGAATAACAGAGAATTATCTAATGGCTCTGAGACCACTAATGGATGCATTTCCCCCCAATCAGGCCCATTATTAAGTTTTCTGCTTCCTGCTGGCTTGGCGTAATTTTTCCAGGTCTAATCTGTCGCCTTTTGGGCGCTGTGATTGGCCGGAGCACGGAAAGGGGTGGGGGGAGCCCAAGCAAAACTGCGTGGGATTGGTGGAGAAACCTGACTGGGTGGAGCTACTTTTCCTTTGCACTTCTGCACCTGTCCACTAGGGGTCCTTGTGTGCCGCCTTCGCTGGGACGCTGCACTCTGTCAGAGACAGGACACTGGCTTGGCCTCCTGGAGCTCTGATGGGGGATTGTGCTGAGCTTGGTTTGGGGGCTAGGCTGTGCACGTGGGCGCGGGCACTCCTGAGAGTTTCTCCTGAGTAAAACAGCCCTGAGATGATGCCGCGCAGGACGGCTTTCCGGCTGAGAGAGATGCTCCGCTGCTGTTCTCCCGCATGTGCCTCTCCCGGTCCCTTTAAACCGTGCAAGCTCATCCATCTGTGTTTGTGACATTAGCAAGCCAGGGCTGTTCAAGGCCCGTCCGCCACAATAGTTATTCAATTTCCAGGAAGGGAAAATAAATCCATTTTTACAGGAGCCGCAGCATGGGTGCGCATGCTTGCGTGTGGCGGCCCCTTGCGCACCCTGGTGTGCGTTTCTCCCCGCGTTTTTATACATTCGTCTCGTGTGCCCCCCCCCGTTGCTAAACCAGCAGCAAAGCCTCCTTCTGGGGGAGCGCCTGGGATAGTTTACGGCTCCTTCCCACCCACCCACCCCGATGCCTGTAAAATACCAACCGTTCCACCGTCGCCGCCACCCCCTTCTTGTCGTGAAGTGCAGGCTGTCGGTGGCGCTGCCTGCTTCCGCGGAAAGGAGGGGTGGCAAAGCCGATTAAATTACGCCCGGCTTCCCCTGGACCGCCTGCAAATCTGCACAGCTGGGTGTCTGATTAACGGCAAAATGGCCAAGGGCGAGCCGACCACACTTGTGAGGGGAACCGCAAGCGGTGCGAGAGTGTGAGGGATGCTGCCTGGCTTCTCACTGCCCGAGGAGTGTCAAGTGCCACCGTCCTCCTAGATACTCTAGTTCCTCTCCCCTCCTCCCGGAAGGAGGACAAATCTGTCAGTGGCTGCTGAGCCCGATGGAGATGTGCTGCCTTTGGGCTCAGCGGCAGCGCGCCTGTGAGTGGCCCTGGTGTGGGTGCGAGGGTGGGAGAGGGGTCTGCCCCACGGGCTTCTCGGGGGCGCCTTGCTTCCCGTCAAGGGTGTTGTTCCCTGGCTGGGCCTTTGCTTCAGCCCAAGGATGCCGGTTTGCCTCCTAGGAGTGTCATAAGGACATAAGAAGAGCCCTGCTGGATCAGGCCAAAGGCCCATCTAGTCCAGCTTCCTGTATCTCACAGCGGCCCACCAGGTGCCCCAAGGAGGCATGAGACAACAAGATGCTTGCATCCTGTTGCCACTCCCTTGCACCCGGTACCAGTAGCCCTCTACCTTTGTAAGGAGGTTGCACAATCCATCATTGCCTATAGCCCACGATGGACCTCTCCTCCAGAAATCCGTCCAATCCCCTCTTAAAGGCATCTTAAAGGCATCAAGATGTCATTTGATGATGTCACACCGGCAGCTTGGCGATGGCACTTCCAGCTGTGACATCACTTCTGGGTTAACGGCATTCACTTCCGGTGGGCGCCAACAAGGAGTGCCGTCCAGTGATGTCATTCAGGGGGAACGGACCAGAACGGGCGTTCCGGATCCTAACGGGCTCCGTGGCTGGTTCCGGGTTCCCGACAAGTGCCAATCGAAAGTGAGTTCCTGTTCCTAAATCATTTGAATGACACTACTGGTGCCGTCCTAAAAAGGGCGTCCCGGTCTGAAACGTTTGAGAACCACGGAGGCAGACTTCTGAGGCGCGGGGGAAGAGGGTGTGGGAGACTTTGGGGGTGTGTGTTAAAAATGTCTTTGCCCTGAGTGTCAGATGCCCGAGCTACGGACAGGCTACATGTGAACGCAGCCACCTCTTGCCCCAGAAACTAGCGAAACCCCGGCCTGCCTATCAGGTTCAGTGGTGTCATCTAAATGATTTAAGAACAGGTACTCACTTTTGATTGGCACGTGTCGGGACCCGCCCACCGGAAGTGACGTCATAAGCCGGAAGTGATGTCGTGGCAGGAAGTGACATGAAAAAAGCCCTTTTTGAGGCCTCAGATGATTTTAAACTGACCCAACAGTTGCAACAGTATTCCACAGCACCCCCAGAACATGTGAAGGAGGCCTGGCATCATGTTAAGACCCCAGAGCATCTCATTTTTCAGTGGCAAGGCAAGGCTCCGCTCGCTGCCTGCCTGCCTGCCTGGCTCTGAGAACATGCAGGCAACTCAAACATGCAGGAAATTCAAACGTTGCAGAGGGCGGAGTCGACGAGTGGGCGGGCGAATGGGCGGGGCCAGCTGTAAGCCTAGAAACCGGTACTTGCGTACCCCCGCGTACCCCCTGCATGACATCACTGATCAGGTTCCTGGCAGCCACCCTACTTTTCTGCAGGCCCAGGCAGGCAGCCTCTGGCGGAGATTCCTGGAGCCCTGAGACCCTGTCCTTGGCCGGCCCTGCAGCGTATCAGGGTCGAAGGGTCGCTCGCAAACGGGGCAGGCTGACAAGTGTCAGGGCTGCCCTTGAAATGGGGCAGGTTGGCCGCTCGTTCATAATTAAAACGGGGACTGCCGAGTCTTCGTGGTTGAGGATGCGCCGCTCTCAGAGGCGGGGGCGAAATGGCAACCTGCCCCCCCCCCCAAGATCTGCACAACTGAGTCGATTTAACCTCTCTCTGCTAGGGACGTGCGCCGGCCGAAGACACGGCGCAGATCGGTTGGGCCGCCGGGTTTGGACCGCACCGCCGGCCTCTCCCCCGCCGCCAACAGTGGCTTTTGCCCCGCGACCCTCATCTTCAGAAAGCCACCGCGGCGACAATTTTGTGGCGCCCACGTAAAGACTTAACGAAGGCTGCTAATGAGGAGAGCAGAGGCAGGTCGCGCCGAGAGCAGGCCCCAGAGGGCCTCGTGAAAGATAAACTCTAACGAGGGACGCCCTGCGCGGCACAAGGTTAGCCTCGGCAAACTCGTTAATCCGCCCGCTTTGTCGTGGCCTGGCTGAGAGCGAGGCAAGGCTGTGTTTGCCTTCAAATGCAACGGTGAGATGAAGGACTCCATCCTTTAGTATGGACTTGGGGCAGTGTGGTGGGTTGGGGGAGAAAAAGCTCTGTTTCAAATAGACCATTTAGGGATGCTCTCTCTCTCTCTCTCTCTCTCTCTCTCTCTCTCTCTCTCTAGCAGAGCCCCAGCTTTGCATCCAGGAGGCAAACTGAGACACTTGCCTAAGGGCATATGTTTATTTCTAGGCCGCCGTCTTTCCCAAGGCCTGCCTGAGCGCCAGGGTGTGTGTGTGTGTGTGTGTGTGTGTGGCTCAAGTTAACATCAAGACGACAATCCACTGCAGATTTCCCCGGGAGTCAGTCAAGTGAGTGCAGCCAGGCTAGTTTCTGAGCAAATATGCACAGACTGGCTCACTAATCTATTTCTTCTATTTGCCCGGGAGATTTTTTTTTTGAAATCCTGCTTTTTTCCCCCTAACGTTTTTAAACCTCCGCCCTGCCAGCCCAAGAGATTGGGGCGAAAAGGAGCCAGATTGTGCAGTGAAGCCGGTTCGGTTTCAAAGCTGGGATGCGGGGGGCTCTGTTCAGGAAGAAATGTGGGGTCTTGGGCGTATAATCGGGGGGTCAACCACGGAGCCCTAGCTGAAGCCGCAGCTGTGCCGGCGAAGGGAGGTTGGAAGTCTGGACCCAGATAGCTCCCCCGCTTTCCGGCCTTCAAACGGCCCGGGTCTTCCAGCTGAGCTGTGCGCTTAAGGGCCAATTTCCCCCGTTAAAAGTTATTTCCCGGCGGAGTAATGGACAGTGCTGGGAATGGCCTTCCAGGGCACAGCAGCTACAGATGCTGGGTGACATATTTGGGTCAAAGGGGGTGCCTTGCCAAGGATTTCTAGCTGAGAGGGGAGGGGGTTAGCTTGCACAGGGGGATGAGGAGGCCCCTCTTTCCGTGTAAGTTCCTCCCTATCCCTTTGGGGGTCCCCCCTTCCTTTCCAGCTGGCTCTAATTTAAGGCCTTGATTGTTCTCAGGCTGCCTTGCAGATCTTTTAGCTTGCATTTCTCCCCCAGTGTGCCAAATGAGTCTACCCAGACTCCAGCTCTCTCCCCACCCTCCGGCTTTTACAGTGCGCCTGTTTCAAGTTAAACGAGGTTTGCTCCGTCGTCACGAGGGAGCCCTTCTTCCAGAAACGCCACAAATGCGCCCACATCTCCAGCCCGCCGTAAAAACACACACACATGCAATTCCCGACTCTCTCGTGCGCCCCAAAACCAGGGGAGAAAACTCCCCATCCCTCTGCGCTCTTACAAGGCGCATCTGCATATACAGAGATTTTGGTGTGTACCTGGGTGTCGCTAACGAACACGTACCTGGGGCAGAGGGCAAAATGTTGCCCAGGACGTGACATCAGAACAGGAAGTGACGTCACAGTTGCATTTCCACTCTCCACTTTTTGGGCCATAACTTTTGGTAGAGTAAAGATATCACACTCTGGTTTGTTCCCTTGCATTCCGCGTTAAAATTCCCTTTCCGATGATCTGTAACATGATGGTATTATTCATACAGACCAGGGTTTTTATTTGGACCACTAGTGTCAAGCTCAGCTTGTTGCCCCCCTAATGTTGCCTGGTGCAACTGCACCCCCCTGCCCTTCTTTAGCTACTCCCCGGGTTGTGTAGGCTCTGCAAGGCCATTCTGTTTTGGTGGAAGAAATGTGCACATTGGGAAGGCGTCCTGCGCATTAAAACACCAGAGTTCTTGCACAAAGGTGTTTTTTTCCCCCGTTAGTGTTCAAGGGCTGCCTTGGTGAGCTCCACAGAGTGGTGGTCCCGCCATCCATAGACTGATTTCTGGCATGGCAATAGAAGCCGCCTTGGGCACCGAGGCAGCGAGGAGGCAGCGCATGAATATTCAAGATAAACAAACTCAATCAATGACAGTGCGGGAGCCGAGGCAGCCACAAAGCCAGCGCTTCTCCTCCATGCCGGTTCTATTGACCGACCGCGCAGGACGAACGCGCTATGTTATTGACTGAGAATATCGAGGGGCTGTGGCTTTTCAGGGAAAAGGAGCTCACGCAGGGATTGGCACAGCAAACGGAAGAGCCGGGCTGGGCTTGCGGTTCTGGGGTCAGACCCGGAAGATTCGGGTTCAAATCCCGGCTCCAGCCGCAAAGGGCCAGTCACCGTAAATATTTCTCAGCCTCGCCTACCTCTCAGGGCTGTTGTGAGGGGAAACGGAAAGGAAGGGACCACACACCCCACAGCTCCCTGGAGCACGGGCAGTGTAGACATGCGGAAGATAAAAAAGGAGGCTGAGACCGCGAGGATTGACTGCCGCTCCCCACTACTGCTGGGGCCTGCCCTAGGGGGATGTTTCCTTATGGGGAAGGGGCGGCTGCAGGCTCAGCAGCCTCCCGGTCTCCTCCTCTTTCGTGCCGTCTTGTAATTCCCACACATCCCGTCCCCCCCCCCATGCAGCGTTTGGGGGCTCAGGGATAGATAAAGTGGATAGCGGAGTGTTCTTTTTCCCTCTCTCACGAGCAACACCAGAACCAGGGGACAGCGACTCAAATTGAGCGTTGGGGAGGATTAGAGCGGATAAAAGGAACTGCTTTTTCGCCCAGCGGGTGATTGATCTGTGGAACTCCTTGCCACAGGAGGCGGTGACGGCATCCGGCCTAGGTGCCTTTCAAAGGGGATGGGACAGATTTCTGGAGGAAAAGTCCATCGCGGGCTACAGGCCAGGATGGGGTGGTGCAACCTCCTTGCGTTAAGTTGGCAACCTCCTTAGGTTGGCTACCTCAGCATACCTCAGGTGCACGGGAGTGGCCACAGGATGCAGGGATCTTGTTGACTTGTGTGCTCCCTAAACATCTGGTGGGCCACCGTGAAATACAGTGAGATACAGGAAGCTGGACTAGACGGGTTTTGGCCTGACCCAGCAGGGGTCCTCTTAGGTTTTTATGATTTCTTCCTGCAGAGGAAGAGGAGTGACAGACAGACAGACAGACAGAAAGACACAGACAGACAGACAGAGGTGGGCACCCCTCCAGTCTGCCAAATGAGGCCTCGTGGATAGATAGCCCCCCCCCCAGTTATTCCTGATCTTTTCCCAGGATGCTCAGCGTGTACAAAATGACCAAAGTATGTTTCTAGTCCCTTTCAATGACGGCGGTGCCAGGCAGGATTCGACCCAGTTGCACCCTCAACTCTAAATTGGCTCCCACCTTCCTTCCACTGCCCTGGCCAGGGACGGGGGGGGGGGCGCTGGGAAGACTGACAGGTTCCAGGCCCTGTAACAACCTGCACACAAGCAGTGCGATTTTGAACCATTCCCCGCATAAGGGCTGCCTGTGTTTACAGCCTGGCTGTTGTGCATTGATCTCTGCTTCTGCCGGGGGTGCGGTTGCGGGCCTGGAGCCCCACGGCAAACCTGGCGTCTCTTAGCGGCCTGTTTCAAGTGCTGCGCCGAGGGGAGGGCAGAGGGGTGGGGAGAGGAGAGATGGAAAAGGCTTCGGCTCATTCACAGCCGGCTGCTTCCCAGGAGAATAAAAACCCTGTTATCAAGGATATTGATGTGAAAATGACTTATGGACATAAACAGCTGGGGTCTCTCGGCGGCGGTGCCGGAGAGAGGAGGGAGAGAGGCGGCTTTGGCAGGGGTGAGAAAGAGAGCGAGGAAGCAGGACTGGTGGGAGGAAGCAACAGAGGGCAGAGGCTGCACAGAAAGGGATTTTGGGGTGGGCAGTGGATGCTAGTGGTTAGAGCACCGAGCGAGCGTCGTGCCCTTTCTGCTCTGTTCCAGGAAGGGCTGCTGCTGGGGGAGGATTTGAACCCGTCTCTTTCCAGGCAGAGTCCCATCTATCTTGTGATGCCATGGCCTGCCCTCGGCCTCCATGCTGACATCATTCTCTCATCATCGGGGGACAAAATAAGCGGCTGAGCAGAGATCAAGCCCGCCCTGATCGATAGCAATTTTGAGGGCAAATAAAAGGAGGCCTCCCCCCCCTCCGCTTGCCTCCTTGATCCACAGCAGCAGGCAGAGACCGGTTGACAGGCCGCCTCTGGGAAGGCAGTACAGGATAATGGTTAGAGGTGTGGGTCTCTGCTATGCATCGGCATTCTAGGACAGTGGTTCTCTAGCTTTTTAGCACCGGGACCCACTTTTTAGAATGACACTCTGTCCCAGGACCCCCCGGAAGTGATGTCACGGCTGGAAGTGCCGTCACTGTGACGCCAGAGCCTGCTGCTTTCCCGAGAACGCTGCAACCAGTTGGGGGATTGCTCAGCCGTTTTCCAACAGCAAAAAGAATCAGAAAGACAGAAAAAGCCTATTTACGGCCTTGGCACAAGCAAAACCACCACACAGCCCTCCCCCTTTCCAGCATCCCACCTTCCCATATTTTTCAATATCTGCTCTAGGTGTTTCACAGCCCACCTGAAGTTGGCTTGCGGCCCGCTGGTGGGTCCTGACCCACAGCTTGGGAACCACTGTTCTAGGAACATGTATGAGTTTGGGGGAAGGGGTGGTATGGGTGAAGGTAGATGAGTCGCCGAACGACTTCCCGTCAAAATCCAATCCATCTCACCTGTGCCGCCTTGCCTGCTTTTCCTTATGTATAATAGGGACTAGAACCTTTTTGATGAAAGTTCAAGATTGAGGGAAAGGGGTCCGGGAATATCTCTCAAGGTGCGTCCAGGTCTGGAGGTAGCGCCGTTTTACTGGGAGGGTCAGAGTGGAAGCTTGAGAAGAAGGGGCGGGGCCAGGACAGAATGTTGGGAGTAAGGGGAGGAGCTGGAACACAGCCTGGAGGCGGAGCCTGGGAAATAATAGGTGGAGCCTGACCAAATGGGGGCCAATAAAATGCAGGCTGCTTGAACTGCCAGAGAGAGGCGAGCGTAAGGAATGGCGAGCGGGTCCAAGGCCTGCAATTGGAGCCGGGGCTTGGCCTGGGTATGCACGCTGCTGTTGGATGCCTCATTAGACTCCAAAGTACAGCTGCGGTGAGCAGGCCACACACATACTGCTATAACAGTCTTACCGCAACTGTTGTAAAGCAACCACACAAACCAAGTCTCAGAAGTTGTGGGCCAGCCGAAACCACCTTAATTTATCAGTGCTGGGCGAGCCGCAATTGTCGAAACACATTGCAAAGTTGGGCTTCTGTGTTGTTTTTTCCTTCCTATCCTTAATAACAGGGGCGTAGCTACAGAAGTGCAGGGGGGTGCCGTTACACCAGGCGACAAGCTTTAGGGGGGGGGCACAAGCTGAGTTTGACACTCGGGGCCAACATGGGGGAAACCTTGGTCTGTACGAATAATACCACCGTGTTGTGTATCGTTGGAAAGGGGATTTAAAGCAGAATGCAATGCAGGGTATAATTTCATTCCTATCAAAAGTCATGGTTAAAAAAAAAACCCAGAAAATGAAAATGCAACTGTGACATCACTTCCTGTTAGGGGTCCAGGGTCTCGTTTTGGGGCTCTGAGGTGGGGCAGCTGCCTTGTCGTCGTGCCGGCTGTTGTCTCCAGTTGCGCTTTGCTTGTGTGTTGTAAAAAAAACCCAAGCATATACCGTATTCGTGTTCCAAAGAGGCTCATTGAAGTGGCGGTTTCTCCGAAACGCCCTACACTTTGAGGAGGAAGGGACTGCCTAGCAGTGTTAGTGGCGGGGTTGTATAAGGCTTTGTGGCATCATTCAGTGCTTAAATTAAGCAGCAAGAGGAAGGAAGGGGGCCTGCGCTGCAGTCATGAAGCCCCCCCCCCAATTCCTCTCAGTTTGAACCAAATTATCCCCCTCCAGGAGCCTTCTAATTTGTTCTTGGGGGGGGGGGGCTTGATCCCTCTGGCCCTTGGAATGTCAGCTCTGGTGTGATTTGTCTCCGTTCGTCGGTTGAAAAGGCCTGGGATGGAGACCCTTTCCCTGCTGGAGCAACCCTGCGGCTTACATTTTTGTTTTGAAGAATTTCTACCCCGCCTTTCCCATGCCGAAGCAAATGCCCAAGGCGGCTTACGTGAGCAGGCTAGACTAAACCACCATTTTTTCCAATGGGGTTTTTACAAATCTAACAGTACATACATCCCCGTCAAGAGAAAGGAACTCTGAACATGCTCTGAGACATTCGCGCGTTACCCCTTGCAGTTAAGGTAAGTCTTGCAGTTACCCCTGCTAACTGGGCAAGAGGCACTTTTTCAAGTGGTACTTTTTAAATATATATTTAGCAGGGGAGAGTAATTGTCCCTCTTCACCCCTGCGCAGTCTTTCTAGTGGCTGTTGCTGGCGGTCTGCCTTTTTCTTAGATTGTGAGCCCTTTTGGGACAGGGAGCCGTTTAACTTTATTATTATTACTATTTGCCTGTAAGCTGCTTTGTGAACTTTGTGTTGAAAAGCGGTATATAAGTACTTGATTGATTGATTGATTGATTGATTGATCGGCCCAACTTTCTTCTTCCAGTCCCGGGAGTGGGAAACGGAGAGGGCCGCGGGGAGGAAGTATGGAGGGGAGGGCGGGGCTAGGAGAGTGGGAGGAGCCACGGCCGGCACGTCCTCCAGGAAGGGGAGCTGCATTTGGCACACCACCGAAGGGCCTCTGGGCGAGCCCTGCTTGCGGGTGGAGGGGTTCTGGCGTCCCTGATTAGCCCTGTCTTCCTCACAGGAGAAAGGAGGGGAGGGGGCCCAGAGAGCCATTAGTCAGAGCTGCTGCAGTCAGCTGGGTGGGGAGGTCAGGCATGGAGGGAGGACTTCTGACTTCTGCCATTTCCCGCTTCAGCGGAGCTCCCGTCACAGTGCCGCAGTGATATAGTTAAAGACACGCTCGGATTCTTAATCGAGGGGAGAGGACGGGAAGCGCCGTGTTTTTGCAGGAAGCCCTGGGAGGTGGCAAGGGGGTGGGGCAAGGCTGCTGGATTCTCCCCAAACAGGCTCAGCCTCCTGCAACCACTAGGCACCACTCCCCTCCTGCAGCAGATGGTTCGGGAGGGAGCTGAGTGCCGGGAGGGGAGGCAAAGAAGCAGAGCCCCGCATCCCTGCAAGCCAACCGCACCTAGTTTCAGCCGTCCAAACCTTCCTTCTCCCCCACTCTGTAGCCTTCTAAGAACTGTCACTAAAGCGGGAGGGATCATTGCAAGCCAAGCACCGCCTCTCTAGCCTGCGTAGCCTGATTGGTCCCCTGCCACGCCATGCCATCACAGCATCTCATTGGCTCTCGGAACAGTCCGTCTCAAGGGTCAGCTTTGCGTTCAGGGAATCTACTTCTTGCTCCATACGGCAGTCGTGTTTTCCTTTTCTGGCTTTTTGGCTATAACGTTTGACCAAATAGAGATATTTCAGCGTGGCTCATTTCATCGCTTTCTGCATTAAATTCCACATTGAACGACATATAACACGATGATATCTTTTTGAAAATACCAAGATTTTCACAATTTGGGCCTACAGAGGTGTCGCCCCTCCGAAGGTGTCCACCGGTGTGGGCCACACTCCCCTGGCAATGCCACTGTGTGTGACCATGTATGTGCTAGCAGGTGTGCAAACATGGCCAGGCACCTTTTGTGCTATCCCTGAGCATCAGTTAGAGCACAATCCTAATCTGGAGTGAGGCCGGCACAGGCCAGCAAAGTTTGGCCGGCACAAGGGCCACCGTCCAGCGCGTGGGGACCCCTCTCTGAGTCGGGGAGGATGGCGCACATCTGTGTGCTGGCCTCTCTGACTCTGAGAGTGGCCTGAACAGAATTTATGGTCTCCCTTGTGCCGGTCAAACGTTGCTGGCCTAACTGTGCCGTTCTTAGTGCGCCTGCTCAGGCACCCAGAAGTCATGCCAACGATCTGTTGTCCAGGGGTCCCTGTCCTCTTGGGTGTGCCTTTCTTTCCCGCCTCCCCACAGTTCCAAATCAGATGAGGGCATTTTTGTGCAGGAGGAAGAGGGGAGAGCTTATGGGGGGGGATGCAAGGAATATAGAAGCATTGTCTGTGATAATTGCATTGTTAGGCCAAAGAGATTCCTTGTTCTGCTATCTAATTTCGGGGCCTTTATTAAACGTGATTGCTGGCTTGACAGCTGTGGGGAAATGAACGGCGCAGCGGCGTGTCAGCGGGAGAGGCGGGCGCTTTACAAATTGTCGTGCGTGACAAGAAAACCTTATTGCACCGCGAGGGAGGAGGAGGAAGAATGAGAGGTGCTTGCAGTTTCTCCTCCCGCATCAACAAAGCAGCCCCAATCGAACCCTTGGAATTGGCGTGGAATTTATGCGCTGGACTGTGCGGGGAGCTGAGCAGGACGGCGCCCCCATTCCTTGCGCAAGGTGAAAGCCACATTCCGCATCAAGACCCGTCAAATTCCGCGACTGGCAGCGTCACTCGTGCACATTAAGCTCGACGCGTGTGGTTCCTCTGGTTTTGCAGAATATGTTCTGCGCCTTTTTAAAATTCCTGCCTTGCCTAATTTAGAGCCCAATCCTAGCCTGGAGTTAGGCCAGCGAAGTTTGGCCGGCACAAGGGCCACTGTAAAGTGTGGGGACCACTCTCGGAGGCAGGGAGGATGGCGCACCTCTGTGTGCCGGCCTCTCCGACTCCGAGAGTGGTCCAAACCGACTTGACGGCTTCACTCCAGTTTCGAAGTGCTCTATTTTTCGGGACCTGTTCCCAATTGGGAGGAGCAATGGGGCACCTTACGATCACCTGAGGATCAAAGCCACAAACCTGGCCTTTTGGTTTCCGCAGGTTGTACCCGGTTGCTTTCGAAGTGGACGGCTGAAACAATGAGGTCTAGGAACTTGCTTTAAAAAAAAAAAGGAAAATGACTGCTGGGAGTGGACGCTGTTCCTAACGCCCCCTCCCCGGTTGGTTTTGTAATCTTAAATGCCCTTCTGGGCGTGGCATGTGACTCCGCCTCCTTGCTCAGTCTGTGCATCCTCAGACAGAGCTGTCCGTTTGGCTCTGCATCGCAGCGCATGGGGCCTCCCTCCCTCGCGGCTCACCCCAGAAATCTCACATCCTGCCTTCCGAGTGCATTATGCAAATGGAACTCTTGCTTCTCACAACCCTTTCCCGGCTCCTTGCGCTCTTTGCCCGCCTCATCTCGAGCCATCTATTTATTTGTCACGCAGGGCTCTCCATCACCCTTCGCCGAGAAGCCGCCCGTGATTTTTTCAGCGCTCCAAACAAATGACGCAATCAACATATTGTTATGCAGATATTTTCTGCTTTTTTCCCCCATGACGGCACCTTGGTTTGCATTCCTAATTTTGCAGTGGGCGTCTGGCAGTGGTGGGGGGGGGGCAGGAGCGGCGAGCTCCCCGCCATGATTGCGCGACGCATGATCCCATATCCCAATTATCCGTGATCTGCAGAGCAGATTATTTCGCCAGAGAAGCCGCTTCTCTTGGAACAGCCATCCCAGGTGGTGCTATGATCGTGTCTCGTTCAGCCCTAGCAAACTGCTCTGAACTCACAAGGTGCCCTTATATTAAGGCAAGCTGCCCCCTCACAGCCTCAGCGCACAATCCTAACCCGGAGTTAGGCCGGCAAAGTTTGGATGGTGCAAGGGCTGCCGTAAAGCGCGTTGGGACCCCTCTCGGAGTCAGGGAGGGTGGCGCACGTCTGTGCGTTGGCCTCTCCGACTCCGGGAGTGGTCCAAAGATACTTTGCGGTATGCCCTGGTGCCGGCCAAGTTTTGCTGGCCAAACTGTGCCGGGCCTCACTCCAGGTTAGGATTGTGCCCTCAGTCTTCCCCATCTGCTGTATGGGGAGAATAAATGGTGACCTTTCTTTGAGCGCAGTGGTGAGGTTTACACCCACCTCCCGCATGCAAAGCGCACTTTGCACATGCAGAAGCCACAGTGGACGATGGCAGAAATGCAGGAGGCGCATCTCCTGTTCATTGCAGTGGAACTTGTGCAAGAGAACCTCCCTGTGGATTCTCCGCACCCCATGGCCAATGGGTTTGGCGTTCCATGGTGTTGCCCTCAAAATTCTCCCCAGGGCTTGTGAGTGAGCTGCCCCCCACATGCCTGGGCTTCCCATTTTTTTCACGATCCAATCCCACCTGGCCGGGGGGGGGGGAGGCTTGCATTATCAAGGGACGCGGAGCATAATTGTCTCACTCTTGCGCGTGTGTCAAACAGGCGCCCTCCAGGACAGTGTGTGTGTGTGTGTGTGTGTGTGTGTGTGTGCCCCATGGGAGATGGGGCGGAGAAGGAACTGCAGCGTGAAGGAAGGGCACCACAGTGGCAAAGTCAGGGCCCGCCGCATCAATTTGGGCTGACAGCTAGCAATTACACCGCGCGATAGCCAGATTACTGCAAATGCATTTATTACAGGGCTGAGAAGCAGGGGACTTATTTACTGGCAAATCCATACTCATTACAAGGCTCGCCCTTCCCTGGCCACAGAACAGCTCAAGTGAAACAAACAATTATCGGAGGCCTTGTGGGACGGCGTCCGCTTCCCGGGGCTCAAGGGGGTCGGGGGGGGCGGACAAGGGGAGAGGCAGGTCAGGAGGGTGCCTTCCCCACCTCCCTTCATCAGCCCTTCCATCCCTCCATTATCTATCTATCTATCTATCTATCTATCTATCTGTCTGTCTGTCTGTCTGTCTGTCTGTCTGTCTGTCTGTCTGTCTGTCT
>JAJKFI010000133.1:1675286-1701203 GCA_029204185.1 Lerista edwardsae | reverse complement strand
TATTATTATTATTATTATTATTATTATTATTATTATTATTATTATTATTATCATCTCTGCAGTAAGGAACGATGATCGCCATTAATTCCTCCCACCCCCCCTTTTGCACGTTTGCTTCCTAATTGCCGGCTGGTCCTCCCCCCCCCCGTCCGTCTCCTGCAGCCGCTGTTTGCTCTGAGTCCCAAACCGCTTAGCAATAATATTGTGCTGGTGCTGAGAAGGTGGTTGTTTTTCTGGCGTTCCCCATAGGCCGCGAGGAGCGGCTGCACAGATGAGAAGCCTCGCAGCGGAGCTCCCCAGAGCCTATTGAGTGAGCAGGCCTTGTGTAGTCTCTGAGTAGTGGTTAAGAAGCGCTGTTTGGATTGGAACAGGAAGGGGGTGGAGGGGAACAGGAAATGCGGAGGGGAGGGTGGGACTAGGTCACTGGCGTGCGGGAAGAGCAGAGCCTGGCACATCACTGGGGAAGGGGGGCAGGGTTTGGCAGGCTGCACTCAGGCCCCTGGAGGTCTTGTGCCAGCCCTGCCCCACTGCCAGGCTGAACAGGAAGTGTGGAGGAAGAGAGTTGTGGGCTAGAGCGGCCAAAACTCACCTCTCCTCCACGCGATCTCAAGAGTGGCGAGCTCGTGAGCCAGAATCTTACAATGGGCCTTCTTTCAGCCGCTTTTTGAGCGCGTTGGCAGAAGAGCTACACAGAGATGTGGCGAGCAGAGGAGAAGAAACAAGTCGTTTTATTTTGCGAAGAAGGGGAACGCGGCAGTTCCCTAGGGCAGTGGCACTAGAACTTTTTAGCACCGGGGACCCCCTTTTTAGAATGGGCACTCGGGTTGGGCCCCACCGGAAGTGATGCCCTTAACCCGGAAGTGAAGCTGTGGCAGGAATAAGGCCTGCAGTTTCCCAGGTGGCTGCTCCTCGCTTTCTGCCACCCACCCGGCATCAGGTCGCGACCCACAGTGGGTCCTCCTGACCCACAGTTTGAATAGCACTGTTCTAGGGGAAAGGCCAACGGGAAGACGGATGTTGCCGGGGCAGGGTCGCGACCGCGGTGGGCGCCACTCCCGCGGAGAGCCCCTCCGCCACCCTCCGCCTCTCCGCCATCTTGGGCGTGCGGCTTTCTCACCTGCTGGGCGCAGCGCCTGCGACGGGTGCCATTTCCAACCCGCCACGTCTCCCCGGCGCTGCCGGGATAAATCAGGCCCAGGAAGGCTGCTAATGAGCTCCTTTTGCGACTTCGTGCAAAAACTGACACGTCTGGGGGAAGGGGAGGGGGAGGCGGCAGAAAAAAAACACGAGCCCCTTAATTGGGGAAGAGCTGGAGCAGTTAATTAGACTGGGGAAGGAAGGCGGCACGGCTCTCTATTTCAGCCGCGTTGCTTCTGTAACCGCTAGGGCTGCCAGCCTCTTCAGCCAGGCTCTTCAACTGAGCTGAAATGTGGAAAGTGGCTCCCCTTCTGCCTCGCTGCCCTCTGTGCCCGGAACCCAGGTCCCAGAGCGCCCTATTTCCTTTGATGCCCTACTGAAATCCCCTCTTTTTCTGCAAAGCCTCGAAGCCGTTCATAATCTCCCCCGACACGTTCGCGTTGTAACCAAGCCTTCCCCCCCCCCCACTTGCGGGCACAGCCCCGCACACGTGCGCCATCGCAGCCCATCCAGAGCGCAGACGTTGCGTCCGCCCTGCGCATAAACGCGGCCGGAGTCGCTGTGAGACGGTGCATGTCATTGGGCATTGAATTAAAAAGGAACGGTGGCAGTCAGTTTATGGCTTTGGGGGGGGGTGGCACAGGGCAGGGTAACCTTGAACGCAGCCTCCCGCCGGCACGGAAGCGCAGCATGCTCGAAAATTCACAAGAGATGGCAAGACGCGGGTCTGCCGCTTCCAAGATGGCTGTTCCCAGCCTTCCGTGACCTGCCAAGTGGATCCCGGTCCCCAGTTTGAGAAACACCGTATGCAGTGATGTCATGCAGGGGGAACGCGGGGGAACTCAGTTCCACTAGTTAAAATTAGGGCTGACCCCGCCCACTTCACTCTCCCTCCCCCCCCTCCCAATTCCTCTGCAAAGAGCTTTTCTTCTGGGTTGGCCGGCACTCAGAGGGTTAAAGGGAGCGACTCCGGATTCCTAGGGGGGGGGGCGAAGGCAGTGATGTCATTCGGGGGGAATGGACCAGAACGGGCGTTCCGGATCCTAACGGGCTCCATGGCTGGTTCCGGGTTCCCGACAAGTGCCAATCAAAAGTGAGTTCCTGTTCCTAAATCATTTGAATGACACCACTGACCGTATGGTGGTGTAAACATCACCGAGCGAGATGGGCCGACGGCGTCACACAGCGGCCACCTCCGTAATTCCTGAATGCCATTTCCTGACATCTGCGCGGCCATTTATTTAATGCGCCCCTGAGACAACCTGCGACCTGCTCCTCCATCAGCATTCTCCAAGCACGGAATTAAAAAGACAGTGCTGGGGGGGGGGGGAGAGAGGAAGAAAAGCCCTTGGCGCCATAAACAAGGGCGCAAGTGAGACCCAAACAGTGTCATTCATCAGACAGTCCAGCAGCCCATAAGAAGAGCCGCCATTCTCTTGCGAGGGGGCCGTTTCCAGCCTGACCCCCCCCCTCCATCCCCTCTTTCGCAACACGTATTTCAGCAGTTTATTAAATTCCCCACGAGATCAGCACATCCTGGACATAGTTAAACTTCCCAGCGCACCTGATCCACAGCCACACCGTCGACAACAGTAGCCATAACGCCGCCTGTCGATTTCCACGCGCTCTGCTTTTACGCCTGAGCTTCTGTCTCATTCCCTCCAGCGGTGGCCTGGACCAGCATGGGGCTTGTGTTCGAATCCTGCCAGGCACACGACAGGAGGGGCTGCGAGGCCTGTTTGCGGCGCATCGAAAAGCGGGCGGCGCGCATCGCAAAACAGTGTTCTGTCATCAATGACATGGTTGGCCCAGGGCTTCCCTGGCATCCGACATGGCGCCCCAAAAGCCGCTCGCCTTACCCTACCAGTTCACCAGCTGCCAACGTTTCCCGCCCCGTCCCTGTCATGGATGGGAGAAAAGGGGAAATGAGCAAAGAGGAAATAGGAGGAGGAGTAGAGTGGTGGGCTAGAGAGCCAAAAGGAGGGGAATGGAGCGGAAGAGGAAGTGTGGAGCAGAGAAGAACAGTGGGCTAGAGTGTCAGATGTTCTAGCCCAGCAGTCTGTTCTCCTCTTCCTTTTTGAACCCAAGGAATGGGAGGAGCAGGAGCAGGGAAAGGGGGTCTCATGTGCTTAAACAGAGAAACGATATCTAATAAGTAAAAATGTCCAAATATTTTAAGGTGCTGCGGGCCGGATGAAATCTTGTGGTGGGCTGGATGTGGCCTTGCCCCTGCTTGTTTTATTATTAGCATTAATAACTATTAATAATAATAGTTATTAATATTGAGTCGTCCTGTTTCGAAAGGAAAGCCTAGCTGCTGGCCCTGTCAGCCACTTAGGAAAATTCAAGCTGATTAATAGTTTTAATTGACTGATTGCTCCGTTAATTGATTGGTTGATGTCGTCCGCGAACGCCGCAGCCCCTGGGCTGTATTTAGCGCTGCTAACGATCTGGGAACCGGCCCGCGTGACGCGGGAGGGCTTGCTTCAGAGCCGACGCTTTGCAGTGTGCAGTGTGTAGCTTTGCAGTGCGACGCTGCGAGTCTGCCGGTGACGTGCAACACCCTGGCAACGCCGTTGTGATCGGGCAGGTTGTTTTTGTTGTTTTCATCTTGCGTTTGGGTTGGCCCCAAAGGAGGGTTGATGGCCCCCCCGATCAAACGCCACCTCTCTGGGTAGGGCTGGGAAAGGAGGCTGCTTGATAATCCGGGGAGATGGTGCCGGGCAGTGCTTGGCCGTGCTGAGATACCTGGAACGGACGTCAGACTCGGGGTTGGCAGCTGCTCACTTTCAGCTCCTGGGCGAAATTGGCCCTCGACTGCTAAGCGCGCTCAGGTTGGTGATGTTTTCCCTCTCCACTGCCTTGCCCTGCCCAGAAGGTGGCGCTGTAGCACCGTCACACCGTGTACGGTGTGGCCACAGGTGTGTGAGCCCTGGCCTGTGCTGGCAGCAGGCTGCTCCAAGCCAGCAGGAGGAGGAGGAGGAGGAGGGGGAGGAGGAAAATAAGAACATAAGAACATAAGAAGAGCCCTGCTGGATCAGGCCAAAGGCCCAACTAGTCCAGCTTCCTGTATCTCACAGCGGCCCACCAGGTGCCCCAGGGAGGCATGAGACAACAAGATGCTTGCATCCTGTTGCCACTCCCCTGCACCCGGTACCAGTAGCCCACCACCTTTGTAAGGAGGTTGCACAATCCATCATTGCCTATAGCCCACGATGGACCTTTCCTCCAGAAATCCGTCCAATCCCCTCTTGAAGGCATCAAGACCAGATGCCATCACCACCTCCTGTGGCAAAGAGTTCCACAGATTAACCACCCGCTGAGTAAAAAAGTACTTCCTTTTATCTGTTTTAACTCTCCCAACCCTCAGTTTTAGCGGATGCACCTGCCTCCCAGCTGGCTGGAGACGCCACCCGCCGACATAGTTTGTGCGCTGGCTCCAGGCCCGGGAGCGGTGGGGTGGCGGCAGTGATGTCATTCAGGGGGAACGGACCAGAACGGGCGTTCCGGATCCTAACGGGCTCCGTGGCTGGTTCCGGGTTCCCGACAAGTGCCAATCAAAAGTGAGTTCCTGTTCCTAAATCATTTGCATGACACCACTGGGTGGCGGCCCCCTGATGGCATGGGTGGGTGCGCTGGGCTCCTTCCCGCCCAGCAAGGCGGCCAAAAGCCCACTTGGAGGGCTCCTCCCCAGCAAGCCCTCTGTCGCGAAGCAAGGTCAGCGCTGGAAATCGCTGCCTGCTTCCAGCCCCCTCCCGCAAAGCTCCCCCCACCCTCCTCTTCCCATTGATCCGGGCCAGGCAGGCAGGCGGCCAGCGGCTCGCGGAGGAGGAGGGGGAGGCCTGGAGCCAGGGCCTGGGATTTGGGCCTCTGCTACTGACTGGCAGGGGGGGGAGGTGACGCCCCCTGTGCACAACGCTCAGAGCATCCCAGAGCTCCACAGAGGAGGTTCCCCCTTGCCTAGGAAGGGACCCTCCCGAATCCAGAACCGGCCCAAACATTTTGGGGGGCTCTGCCGATCTCAGTGTGTCGAAACCGTTAGCCGTTTGGGGGAAGACAGTTCGGTTTCGATTCGGGAACCAGCTAGAGGTTCAGGGGGCAAGGTTGCGCCCCCCCCATCTGATCTGGAGCTCCATGGAATAGCTGAATTTTTCAACGTCTTTTTGTTGCATGTGTTGAACATTATGGATTTTGAGGGGTTTTTTTGGGGGGGAGCCCCTTTGAGGTGGGACAGAACTCCAGCCCGTCACGGTGATGGACGATACACAGTCAGGGAGTTTGTCCTGGAGCTTCTCGCGCAGTGACCCCAAGTGCCAAAAAGCTCGCATTCTCTCACCACCGCAGAGAGTGGGCACCCCATCTTGAAAGGTAAGAACATAAGAAGAGCCCCGCTGGATCAGGCCAATCTAGTCCAGCTTCCTGCATCTCACAGCGGCCCACCAGGTGCCCCAGGGAGGCACGAGACAACAAGATCAGTGGTGTCATTCAAATGATTTAGGAACAGGAACTAAATCCTGTGGCCACTCCCTTGCACCCGGTACTCTGAAGTAGCCCACCACCAATGTAAAGAGGTTGCACAATCCATCATGGCCTATAGCCCACGATGGACTTTTCTTCCAGAAATCCATCCAATCCCCTCTTAAAGGCATCCAGACCAGATGCCATCACCACCTCCTGTGGCAAGGAGTTCCACAGCTTAATTACCCGCTGGGTAAAAAAAGTACTTCCTTTTATCTGTTTTAACTCTCGCAACCCTCAGTTTTAGGGGATGCCCACTGGTTCTGGTGTTTTGAGAGAGGGAAACGAACATCCCTCTACCGACTCTCTCCCTCCCGTGCATAATTTTGTACGTCTCGAGGTGAGGTGCCAAGGAGGACGGGCACGGCCAGCCAGTGAGGGGGCCTGCCCTAACTCCGGGTCTGAATCCCTGCCTCCCCTCCCCGCCATCTCCCCCCTCCCCGACCCTGCACCCCCGTCCGAAGTGGGGGGGGGGCTGGCACTCCAGACCACAATGGCGGCTTTGAGGCCGGGAGAAAAAGTCTCCATGAATGCGGAAGAGCCGTTTCCTGCGGCCCTGGTGCCCAGCTGCAGGCCGGCAGGACAAAGCCCCAGGGTCCCCTCGCCACCCCCAATTCCCACCCTGCCCCCCACCTGGAGCCGGCAGCTGTCCCCCTACCCCAGGGCCTGCTTGACCTCTCCCCTACTGCTGTTTCCCAGAATCCCCAACCACGTGTGGGTTAAGTAATGGGCGGGGTCACCGTAGCTCTTCGGCAGTGAGTTGTTTTGTTCAGTAGCTCATACAGAGTCGATGGTTGCCTTTCCCTGACGCACCCCCTCCATCCTCCCTCCCGCTGCTCCCTGGGATTGGCAGGAAGAGGGACATGGAGTGTGGAGGAGCAGCGTGGAGTGGGGGGTGTCCCGAGGAAGTGTGGGAGAGAGGGGAGTGCTGGGCTTGCAGCATCAAAGCAGTGGAGAAGGGAGGAGTGCTGTGGGGGGGGGAGCCTGTCAAGGAAGCTGGAGGAGAAGAGAGTGCTGGGCTAGAGCGTCTTGAGGCAGTGTGGAGGGAAAGAGAGTGCTGGGCTAGAATGTCTCCACTGCGTACGGGGAGCAGCATTTGCTAGACTGCTTTGTGTTGTTTTAGGACAAGGGGTGAGCCTGCATGACCTCATGGTGTCCCTTCTAGAAACTGGATTTAGAAACTAGATTTAAAGGCACTTTTAACACAATGTCTTGTTTCTTCTCTTACCCATCTCTCTCTCTCTCTCTCCCTCCCCGCTTCCAAAATAAGTCTTTTAGCAGCCCCCCCTCTTCTTTCTTGCCCTCCCCATCTCCTGCCAACACACAGGCAGACACACACACATACACACACACACACACTGGCAAGAATGAGAAGAAACAGGGAAGTGTGATGTTGTCTCAGGAACTAGCAACCGAGGTGGGACACTCACACACACACACACACACACACACACACACACACACGATATGCTTTCAAGGAACACTGTTCCGGGCCCTTGCGCAGGCAGAGGAAGCCATGTTCTCTGCTGGAGTGCCATTGCTGGAAAGGGGGAGTCAAGGATTGGGGCCCTAGCCAGAGGGCCACTTAAGACTCTTTGTTGTTGTTCAGTCGCTAAGTCGTGTCCGACTCTCCGCGACCCCCTGGACCGCAGCATGCCAGGCCTCCCTGTCCTCCACCAGCTTCCGGAGTTCGCCCAATTTCATGCTCATCACTTCGGTGACACTATCTCACCATCTCCTCCTCGGCCGCCCCCTTCTCCTTTTGCCTTCAGTCTTTCCCAGCAGGAGGGTCTTTTCTAAAGTGTCCTCTCTTCTCATGAGGTGGTCAAAGTCTTGGAGCTTCAGCTTCAGGATTTGTCCTCCCAGGGAGCAATCAGGCTTGACTTCCTGGAGGATTGACCGATTGGATCTCCCTTATGCAGTATTGTTCTTTGCAGCATCGCACTTTCCTTTCACTTCCAGACACATCCACAGCTGAGCTTCCTTCCGGGTTTGGCCCAGCTACTTCACTCTTTCTGGAGCTACTAGTACTCGTGTTCTGCTCTTCCCCAGTAGCATAATGGACACCTTCCGAGCTGAGGGGTCATATCGTTTAGCCTTTTAGTTTTGTAATCCATGGGGTTTTCTTGGCAAGAGTACTGGAGTGGGTTGCCATTTCTTCCTCCAGCGGATCACGTTTAGTCAGAACTCTCTACTATGACCTGTCATCTTGAGTAACCCTACATGGCAGAGCTCACAGCTTCATTGAGCTCCTCAAGCCCCTTCGCCACGACAAGGCAGTGACTCCCCCACCCCAAAGCAGTCTTTTACATTTTCAATACTTAAAACGAAAGACCAGACCAGGTCGTAACGAAAACGTCCCGAGTCAAAACACACTGTTTTAACGCCCGCAAAATTAAGTTTCTAGTGCTCATTGTCGCCAAGGTTGGCTTGAAAACAGAGACGGCTAAAATGGAGAAGGCAAGTAAGCCCAGAAAGCCGCCCACAATGTTATGTGATTTTTTTTTTTAAAGCCAGTGTCTCTGATTTTCCCGCTGGTGGTCCGTTTCTGAGAAATTTGCCCCGCAAACCGGAGTCGGCTGGAAGATGGCTCCAACCTCTGGACACGCTGGGTTCTCATTTGGGACCACTTCGGCAATGGTCTCCAGTCCTAGCTAAGAACTGTGGCAGATGGCAAATTTGGGTATTGGCTCAAGCCGGGCCAGGGGCGGCCGAGAGACCCTGGGAGGGGGCAGTTTGGTACCCAGGCGGAGAGCCTTGGACGGCCTTCGTCCCGTTATTCCAGCGTCAGCTATTCCTTTTTTACGGCTCTAAAGCAAGAAAAAATTCCTCTCCTCCGGGGACGGAGGGACCCGGGAAGCAGGCAAGGAGAGGGGATGGTGCCGGGGGGGGGGAGGAGAGAGAAGGACGAGCTGATCATATTTAATGGCCTTGCTAACTCGGCAGCAGATGCATGAACTGCTGATGGCCATTAGGAATGAGTCGTTGGGCCGGATCCAGGAGCGGAAGCCCTTAAGGTTGATGGGGTGGGGAGAGGGGCGGTAACGTCACGCGGCCAAGGAGGCCACGTGGACCAAGGGAGGGGAGGTGTCCCTCTGATCCTCGCGCTGTCTGAAATCGCGGCCGAACCGCAGAGCGACAAAACTGCCTGGACCTGCCCAGCGTTCAAATCGGGGCTGACGAAGACTCAGTAAACCCCAGGGACGGCCTGTTCATGAGGCCAGCTGAGACGTGCGCCTCAGGGCCGTGTGTGTGTGCGCGGCCACCTCGGTCCAGCCGACTGTCCAGACTCATGCCCTGGTTTTCACAGTGGCTAATCGGATGACGTGGGCAGCCCAAAAAGAAGGAAGGAAGGCCGTATCGGTCCCTGCCCGAGCATTAAGAGGCACATGAAGGTTCTGTCTCCCTCTCCTGTCTAAATGACTGTGGGTGGAGCAGTCCTCTGTGGTTAACCAGATCTTCCCCACGACTGCCTTCGGGGCTGGGGGATCCGGCCTTCAGCCTTGTACCCAAGCTGGAGACCCCTGGTCATGCTCCTGTGCATGTCAAAAGCAACCGGGCTTCTGCAGAGCAACCCAGCTGTGGCTGGCGTGCCCCACCCGCTGAGGAACAGTGGGCCCCCCTCCCATGCCACCTGGGACGCAATGATGATGAAATATTCTGTGGGCAGTTGAGTTGGAAGGACGTCCCCCTGCCTTTAGGGGAGCTTCTTTGTAGGGAAGGGTGTACCAGATTTCAGACTGAGCGATGAATCGCTCTCCCTCTCTCAGCCTCAGCAGGGGTGTAGCCAAGGACGTGCAGGGGGTTGCACTTGCCCCGGGCCACAAGCTTTAGGGGGGCAACCCGCTAAGCTTGACGCTCGTGGCCAAAATGGCAAAAACCTCGGTCGGTATGGATAATACCCTCGTGTTGTATATCGTTGGAAAGGAAATTCAGTGCAGAATGCAAGGAAACAAACCAGAGCGCAATAGCTTCACTCTGTCAAACGTTATGGCCAAAAGCACTGAAAATGGAGGGAAAATGCAATGGTGACGTGACTTCCTGTTGTGACATCACTTCCAGGATGACCTCTTGCCCTCTGCACGGGAAGGCTGAAACCTGCCTGCTCTAGAGGGGGGAGTTGGAACGATGGCGTGTCACAGCCCTTGGGTGTTGAGGGAGGGGCAAAGCTGAAGCCCAGTGCGCACAGCCCCCCCCCCCTTTGGCCTGTGGAAGGGCCCAAGTTGGACTCTGACAGCGTTTCCCTGACCAGGAAAGACCCCCCACTTGATGAAACCTGGGAGAGACGCTGCCGGTTGAGCCCAGCATGAAACTGGAACTGCCAGCAGTCCAACCCAGGCAGGCAGCACTTTTTTGTGACAGCCTGGCCAGGTTGCTGTGCGGATTGGATGTGAGCAAGCATGCGCGCACACCCACACACGGTTACAGGGCCCTGTCGCAGGAGGAGAGAGATCGGTTTCGCCACTGCTTTGTGGTGCTGATCTCAGTGCTTCAAAGGGTCACGGACCCCGCTCTATCCTTGACCGCAAAGGGTTTTTAGTGCGCTGCCAATCAAAGACAGGGAGGAGGAGGAGGAGGAAGAGGGAGGGAGGAAAAACACACACACACCAGCGCCCAGACTCGGCACGTTTCCTCCTCGCCGGGACAATTTATGTAAAGTGTACGCATTATGCAAATTATATTAGGATTATTTGATCTCGCAAATCTTATCGTCTGATTTATTAGACACAAATTGCGCTCCGTGTCAGCAGGCGTGCCGCCGTGTTTCCGTGGCAGCTCCTTCGGCGCCGGGTGCGGAGGGGGGGAAGCCGCGCCTGGGCTGCAGGCAGGGCTGGTGGCTTTGGGGAGGGGCTCTGAATTTGGGGGGGGGCGGGGGGGTAGGGGGCTTCAGATCCCTTTCCCTCCTTGCCCTGCAACTCGTTTGTGCCTTTGCACATTGCTGTAATGTGCAGAGCCCAGGCCGGTCTAAATGTGTGGGCTCTCTGAGCATGTGCAGAGTGCTTTTCTGCCGCCACTAGCAAAATGGGATTTCACAGGTGTGGGATCCTCTGAAGAGCTCAGGAGCCATTGTGCACAACTCCATCCCCTCCTCTGGCTCTGGATTCGAACCCAGGGGCGCTCACACACACACACACACACACACACACACACACACACACCCCACACACAGTCCACACTGGCTGTGAGGGGTCTGCTACGCAGCCTGGAAAGTTAGAACCGCATTGTTGAATCTGGCCTATCAGAGTCTTGCATCCTCTTTCCCACGGGGGCCCAACCAGATGTAGGGCATGAAGGCAACAGCCCCCCCCCCACTTCGTTCCCCTTAACAGCAGGAACTCTGCGGTAGACTGCCATGTGCCTGGAGGCCCCATTCCTAAATATTGCATCTCCTAAGAACATCAGGAGAGTCCTTGCTGGACCAGACAGAGATTCCATCTAGGCCAGCCTTCTCTCCCCTGCCCGATGTCTGTCTCTGCACTGCCCTAAAAGTAGCGTTTGAATCGAGAAACTGCGCTTCAGAGCTATGCCGCCGCTGGCCATTAAAGTTCCGTTTTACTGCCGTCAGACTCCAAAGCATTTGTCACATCCATTTTGGAAGTCAGTGCGATGCAATAACAGCAGCTTCTCCCCTGGGGCAAATCCGGCAATCCGGAACGGGCCTGTGGCTGGGCAAAAAATGAAACCCTTCTCCCACGACAGTGGCGGTGAGTTCCGCAAGTTAACAACGCGCCACGTCAAGGCGTTCTGCATTCTCCTCCCCCCCCCCATTCCAGGCGCAGTTAGAGCAAGCCAACTCTGCGGCCTCGCGAGACAAGGAGAAACCTTTGTGTCATCTCTGTCAATCTCTCGCCTCCCGTTTTGGAAACAGAGCACAGCCCCCAGACCTGCGCTCCGTACGCTCCCGGCCGTGCAACGCGCTCAAAACATGCGCCGTATCCAGTGGTGTCTCACTTTTGATTGACACATGTCGGGACCCGCCCACCGGAAGTGACGTCATAAGCCGGAAGTGATGTCGTGGCAAGAAGTGACATGAAAAAAGCCCTTTTTGAGGCCTCAGACAATTTTAAACTGACCCAACAGTTGCAACAGTATTCCACAGCACCCCCAGAACACGTTAAGGAGGCCTGGCATCATGTTAAAGTGACCCAACAGTTCCAAAACCCCAGAGCAGCTCATTTTTCAGTGGCAAGGCAAGGCAAGGCTCCACTCGCTGCCTGCCTGCCTGCCTGGCTCTGAGAACGTGCAGGCAACTCAAACGTGCAGGAAATTCAAATGTTGCAGGGGGCGGAGTCAACGAGTGGGTGGGCGAATGGGCGGGGCCAACTGTAATCCTAGAAACCGGTACTCGCGTACCCCCGCGTACCCCCTGCATGACATCACTGGCCGTATCCTAATAGCGGCCCTGAATGGGGCTGGCGTGAACACCAAATGGGGCAGTGTTGTAGGCGCTGACCAGTGTGGGCGAATCTGTCAGCTGTGCCGGTTTTCTCGCCGGGTGTGTCAAGGCACAACACAATACAACACAACACACACCCCAAGCAAGTTAAGCAGATTCGATTTATTTTTTTTTGTTGCTGTCGGCACTAGGCAGGTGTCCTTGGTGACTGGTGGCAGCCGGGAGCCAGCTCGGGGTTGGGGAAATCAAACCCTCCGCTTGCCTATTAGGCGCCAGCCCCACGGCCGCAGAGGTGGGACACTGGCCGCGCAGAGAGGCTGACACCACCCCTCTCTGCTGTTACATCAGCCACCAGCTCCCCAGCGGCCCCAGCCCGGGTGGGAAGGAGACGTAAACATGCTGCCAGCTTGTGTGTGTGTGTGTGTGTTTAAAGGAAACTTGGCGAGCTGCTGCTTCCCGAGTCTGACCAAATCCACTGCTTGTCCAGCACTGGCCGGCAGCATTTCCGAAGGGTTTCAGGCAGGACACTTCTTTCTGCCAGGGTTGGCCGGGGGGGGGGGGGGGGCTTTGATATGCACATACCGCCAAGCTACAGTGGCGTTTCTACAGGGATGGCAAAGCTCTGAGTTTTGCAAGAAGCCTCACCTTGCAGTGGAAATCACTCCTCTCCTGCACCGTTTTAGCCAATCCTCACAGGGAACAGCAGCATCTTGGCGTTGCTTACTGGCTACAGCAGCAAGGGAGAGGAGGGGTTCACATGACAGGGTAAGGCTTCTTGCAGCACTTAGAGCTTTGCCATCCCTGTAGAAACGCCTCTGCCAAGCTATGACCTTTCCCGCCTCGGGCCCGATTTGTTCACGCGCCAAAAGGAAAGGGCAGCGCTCGTCCCCGGACCGTCTTCCGCTCGAAGACGTCCTGTTCCCACAGAGTTCAGCAGAACGTACGTTCAGTGCAATGCAGAGGAGGGCCGTCAAGAGTCTCCCGTCTTCAGACGAAAGAGACTCCCCCCCCCCGCCGTAGCCCGTTCTCCCATGGGATCAGCCCCGAATGCCTTCTTGGAAGCCGCCTCAAGATTCTCAAGCCAGCTGCCCAGCTCGGTTGACACCCCTGAGCTCCTGAGAGCGTTCACGAATGACGCAAGCACAGAGAGCCTTGCAATCTCGGCGAGTGATGCAAGAGCGGGAGAGGGAAGGGGGTTGGCAATGCCTCTGAGAACACCCAGACCGCAAATATACCTGTCTCCTGTCGCCACGCCCTCACACCTGGCCGCCTCTAAATCACCGAGGATGTATATGGCGGTTGTAATTTGAAAAAAAAAACCCATGGATTTTGCTTCCATCCATCCGCCCAACCCCTTGAAAGGCACCTAGGCCGGGCGCCGCCGCCACCCTGCATCCTGTGGCGAGGAGTTCCACAGGGCCTCCAGCTTCAGGGGCAGTCTGCCTCTGAATCCCAGTTGCCGCGGGAGCCGTCGTGGGAGAGAGATTGGGCTCGAGCGACCCCCGGATCCGACCCAGTAAGGGCCCTTTTCCCGTCCAAATGGCACACGTGAATTCGTGTGCGTTCAGCGCGACGCCGCGCATTGTTCGGTACGCACAGTAGAACATGGAGTGTGAAATATTGTTTCAGGGTGAAAGCAGCCAAGTGGGCCCCCAAACCCAGATCCCCCCCCCAAGAACCCCAAATAACGTTTCTTGATAAGATGACCAACATGCCAAGACGGATAACTCTGCGCGCCAATCTGGACAGCCCCTTTCCCCCCTCCCTTCCCTTTCCAAGCCGCTTGTGCCGCCATCCTGTCAGATGAGGGAAGGACCGGCCTGACAGCTCGCCCGGCCCTTCCGCCCTCGGGTGGCCGAGGGAGCCAGGCCCGTCTCCCAGCGTCCAGGAAGGCGATTGGAGCTGACAATGTCAGGAGCGGCGCACTCCGCCAGCAGCCGCGGGCTGGGCACAGCGGGGCGAGAGGCTCCCCAGCGCGGACATCCGACCTTTGCACGTACGCGACGCGCACTGGAGAGTTCTTTGGGCCTCGTCGTCCAGCCTCCTAGGGAAACCGGGGGGGAGGAGGATTTGGGGGGGCTGAAACGGGGGCTTCTCCCACATTGCTCCTGACCAACCCCGGCAAGAACTGGAGAGGGAGAAGCTATGGGAGGGCGGACCAAACTGATCAAGGCATCCTGCGAGGTAGAAGGAAATGTGTTCCTGGCCATACCTGGGCAAGCAGCTCAGGAAAGGAGTGAGGATAGTTGGGCCCTAGGGTACCTTAGGCACATAAGAACAAGAGAAGACCCCTGCTGGGTCAGGCCAAAGGCCCACCTAGTCCAGCCTCCTGCCTCTCACAGTGGCCCACCAGGTGCCTCAGGGAGCACACGAGACCACAAGATGCCTGCATCCCGTGGCCACTCCCTTGCACCCGGCACTCTGAAGTAGCCTCCGTCTAGCTAAGGTTACACCACCTGTAGCCCGCGACGGACTTTTCCTCCAGAAATCTGTCCAATCCCCTTTGAAAGGCACCCAGGCCGGACGCCATCCCCACCTCCTGTGGCAAGCAGTTCCGCAGCTTAAATACCCGTTGGGTTAAAAAAAGCAGTCTCTGTCTCCCACTGCCGTGAGGACTAGAAACATGATCTCGAAGGTTCTGCGACGCCTGCCAGCCAGTGGGTGGCGGCCGCCGGCCTGTGCGTCTTGGCTCCGCGCCTGGGCTGCGTTGAGCGGGGAGCGATCCAGCTCTAGCTCCCTCCTGCTCTGAATGCAGCTCCACCGCTAAGTCACTCCTGGCCGGCCGGACAACAATTGACGGTCCTGCTGCTTTCTCTGCCCCCAGCCCCAAACAACTGCAACCCCCCCCCACTCAGCTCCAGCTTTGGGGGCCTTCTCCAGTGGGGTCCAGCCCCCTTTGCTTCTCATAGGCCACTCCGCAGCCGCCTGTGACCACTGGGCCCCACTTCCTTCGGTCCCCCCACCATGCTCCTCCCGGCAGCCACAACTGACACCCAGCTCCATGCAAATGCCCAAGACCCTCGCCCAGGCCTCCAGATCCCCTCCGTAGTCCCGTTTTTCACAGCAACAAAAAAGAGCCACCGAGATGCTCGCCAGCTTGCGTCCCGGGAGACGCCCCTCGCCAGCCTCCCGCACACCAGGCTGTCCCTGCCCCGCCTTGCAGACTGCAGAGGGGTGGGGTTTTTCCCTCCCCCCCCCCACACGTCTCTGGCGCATCAGAGTGGCACCCGGCCTGCCTAGAAGGACGCGGCAAAGGAATGGGGGGGGGCGAGTCCACCCCTGTTTTCCAGCTACGGCAGGGGAATGCCGAATCGGAGACCTGTGTGGCCTGGAAGCTTGCTACTTCCAACCAGTGGTGTCATTCAAATGATTTAGGAACAGGAGCTCACTTTTGGTTGGCACTTGTCGGGAACCCGGAACCAGCCACGGAGCCCGTTAGGATCCGGAACGCCCGTTCTGGTCTGTTCCCCCTGAATGACATCACTGCTTCCAACCCTAACATTGCAGCAAATCTGGTGCGGCACAGAGTTGGGCCTCTTTCGGCTCTGCCTGTAGCACCAAGACTTTTCTGGCCGCCTGGGCACTCTGGAATGAGATCCATCCCTGCGGACCGGAAGCAGGGCCGGCATCGTGGTGTGGAAAGTGACGGAGGCAGGCCCTGAACTCTCAGCACAGGGGACTGGCCAGTGTCCAGTGTCCCCTGAGCCTGGACCTGGCTGGAAGATCACTGGGTCAAGATGGGGATGGAGGGGGATATACACCCTCCCAGACCCCTCAGTCTTCCTCCTCTGAAAAATGGGCATAACATAAGGAGAAACAGAAAAGCCATGGTCCATTCAGCTCTGACCTAAAACCCTTCCGGCCTGGGGAGTTTAATCAGTCAAACAGCACCCCTGCTCTGGGAGTTCTGCCTCCGAGATCTTAGAGCGTGGGGAAGGCAAAACCACTCTGCACATGCTCAGAGGCATGTGGCAAGTTTCCGTCGGGAACGTCAGTTTAACTAGAGCTGTCATCGCTTACGCAAAGGGGGAGAGGGCCGTTTTAAGTGGCCAGGCTGCCACTCACGGTTTGGAGGGCTTCACGGCTAAATATCGCCCAGTGCGGGTCGCTTTTGGTGTAAAGGTTGCCTAATTGCCTACTCAGCGGACGGGCAAATGATTAATCCACCAAAATGGGAACGCCTCCATCGGCCGGTCAAAGGTCAGCACAGGTTGCCTGTCTTTTTGAGCTGGGCCTTGGAGGGTTTGGGGGTTTGGGCGCGGATCGCCTTCCCCGACCCACGCAACATACTTTCAGATTGCGCGGCGGCGCCTCTGGAAAGCTCCCTGGGGCGTTTGGGCCGCTGCTGATGTCAGATGATGAAATACCCCTGAGCTGCAGCCGGCACCCTCCTCCCCGCCCCCTGTTTTACTCCTCAGTGCGCTGTGTTTACTCCTGAAGAGTTGCAGGCCCACCTGGAAGAAGCACCGAAGCGCATTGCCTTGCAGGCCACATTTGCGACTGTGCGCCTGCAAGCTGGGGGGGGGGAATAACCAGCCGTCTGGCTGTTGAACAAAGTGGAGAGAGAGAGAGAGAGAGAGATACCAACAGCGATTCTTTGTTAAAAGTCTAACACACTCTTGCATGCACACACACACTTTCCACCACCCTGGCCAGCAGTGCGCACGTTCTCCCCGTTAGCCGTGCACCAGCCAGATCTGGGATGAATCTAATCGCGAAGGAGCCCACGGCAATTTGGTCCTGCTGTTGCATCAGCACAAACTCAGAAGCAGATCCCTCCTTCGCTTGTCCCCAAAATGCTTCTGCCCCCTCTCGCCGAACGCACCCCATGCCCAGGAGAGCCAAATGCCTTCCGCCGGCTCGCGGGTTTGGAATCGCTCGCAAGCAAGCGGGGGAAAGCGGCTGGCTCGTCACAGGACATGAGCCTCTCAAAGCCCGTTTTGCCAACTTTTGCAGGATGCTGCCCCAGCCCCCAAGCATCCTTCTGTCATTTCGAAGGGCTTGAACGGCCTCGTCCGAATGTGGGCCCAGCTCCTTCCAGCCCCTGTCCAATATCACTACTGCGACTAAGAGAACCAATTTCCACATCCACACCCACCTACCCAAGCTTATCCCCTCCCAAGCTTCCATTCCCCCACCCCACCCCGCATGCACCTGAGTTGATTTGTACACTGTATGAATTAAAAAAAATCATCCTCCCAGAAAATACTTTGAAAACCAAACCTGGGTAGGAAAGAAAAATCAAAGAACAAAAAAAAACACACAATATACAGCCACAAAAAGGCCCTACGTCTGCACACAACAGGCCTCTTTGATTGGAAGACACACACACACACAAACAACGCATTATCCAACATCACACCAAAGTGCCGACAGGCAACACATGCCAATGCCTTAATGGGCATTGCTAAAATCTGTTGTCTTTTTTGGTGGTGGTGGTGGTGGGGGCAACGGGTCGTGCGTGAAAATGCTCAGGCCAGGGAAGGAGGAAGTGTGTGGAAACCACAGCGCCGAATATTTCCAGAAATGTCATCCCCAATAGTCCAAGACCTGCAACTTTGAAATCCTCTCCTTCAGCAAATTGGCGTTACGGAATCTGTAGGCGGAGAGCACCAAACACAATTTCACTGACGATGCATTTGGGTTGGGTTGCAGACCCGACGCAGGTTTTTTTTCCTCTCAAGCCCTGGCCCGCGAAACAGCGAATATTCCCTCTTTTGCTAGATATTCCAGTGTATTCACTTCAAAAAAAAAAAATCAGAACTTGGGGGAGGAGGGAGGGAACTGAAAGGTTGAGCGTGGGAGATTAAAAGCCTTCCTGATATGATAAATCTGCCTTTGCCCTTCTCACTCACCGGCTAGCTAAGCCATCTGCAAATATCCGTGAATTAAAGCTGTCCAATTTTCATATTTGCTGTGCCGTAAAAAAAAATTTTTTTTTTTCAAAACCCCGGAGAAAGTTGCAAATTTGAGGAAAAGGTGGGGGGAGTGAGGAGCTTGCTCCTTCCCCCCTTCTCCCAAGAGAATTCAGAAAGGTGAAGCCCTAAGTGCAAACGTGGGTTTTTTAAAGGCCGTTTTGGCCTAAAAAAAAGTCAGTTTCCCATCAAATTCCAGCCTTCCTCCCCCCGCCCCTCAGGTCTGCAAACCTGATTTGGCAAGCGCTGAAAATTCTCACCAAAAGGTTTGTTTCGTCTTGGTATGGGTGTGTGTGGGTGTGTTAAGAGATATGAAACATCTCTTTAAGAAAAAAAATGACAGCTTGAATTTTGCCAACTGGTTCCCCTGCGACAATGCCCAGACTGCCTGCCTGCCTGCCTGGTGCCAAACCCGGCCACTCTTGGCCAGGAATTGAATATTTTGCATCCTTTGTGCATGGAGGAGAAGGGCCAGGAGCATCCCGCCAGCACCTGGCTTGCAAAAAGTGCATTTTGAACGTCTTGGTTTGTATAACTGGCGAAGGGGTGGGGTGGGGGGATCAGCGGTCCACAAAAACACGACCCAGAACCTGTGTGCAGAAGACGTAAAAAAAAAAGAGAGAGAGAGCAAATTTCTCTCCCTCTCGCCTAGCCAGCCACACTGTTCCCTGCTTCCATGCAGGCAGCGACAGAAGTCTCGAAAATTATCCAAATTCCACTCTTGCAAGGGGGGGGGGGGGCAGGGCGAGCGGGTTGAAAACCCCCCCCCCAATCACAAAACATTTGCCAACTGCAGCCGCCACCGAAGTATCGCCAAGGCATCGTTTTGGTCTCGTTGGTAAAAGAAAAAATAAACTCATACGAGGCAAATAAAAGGGAGATTATCTTTTGCTTCTCGCCAGGAAAGTCCATGTTACGAATTCCTTGCATCTTTGCCAAAACCAGTCAACGATCATGGGTGTGTGTGTGTGTGTGTTGTTTTTTCTGGGGGGGGGGGGGGTGTCTCACCAGTGCCAGTTGGAAAGACAAGAGAGTTTGAGATCTGGGGACAGATATCCAGAGGAACGACCCCACCCCCCCTCTTGGAAAGCCGAGAAGGGTGGGGGTGTGGGTTTCGTTTTGCAATGCCCCAAATGCTCAGAGACCCCCAGTTTTTCCGCCAGCCAGCCTAGTTTTGCAAGCCCAATCCTTGCCTCCTTGGTATACAGGCACCTTTGATTCGGGGGGTGGGGGGAGAATGAGAAGAAAGCCACATTTGTTATTTTAAAAAAAGATAAATGGACAGTGTCTTACCTGGTCAGAAGAGGAGGGTTGTGCTGTGCAGTTGTGGGGTGGGTGGGGGGCAGCAGCCAAACCCGTGCCCCTCTGCAAAGTTTGTCGCACCAGCCAGCTGCTTAGTCCAGTGGCAAGAGGAAACTAACCTCTCGGAGGAAGGATGGAGAACGGAATTGGAGATGACATGGTGGGGTGTGTGGAAAAGGGGGGGGAGAGCAGGGCACGTCTTTGTGGGGAGGGGGGAGCGCGCGGATGAGAGAGGGGGGAGAGAGATTAGGCCGGGGTATTGTTCCTCTGAGGAGCAGAAGGCAGTGAGATGTTGAGTTCTCTCCCTCGCTCTGTGTGTGTGTGTGTGAGTGTGTGTCTGTGTGCGCGTGCCACACTCCGGAAAGGGAGGGTGCTGTGACACACACACACCAGAGGAGAGGGAGAGCGCTGTTGGTTTGTGCTAACTGCTGCTTCCGCTGCTAATGTGGTCCAGGTCGACAGCATCCTTTCCACGTTGGCTTTGATGCGCCTCCTGAGGTGCGCCTGACATGCACGCCCCCCCACCCCACCCCCGAGATGACAAGCGCGCATCGGAAATGTCAGGGCACGTCGGCAGCAGCCCAGGACCTGTCGAGCAGGTTGGGAGGAAAGAGCCGCCAGCGCAAGAATGGCTGAGGTTCTTGGCGCCAGTGTGGACGTCCGGGGGCCCGATCCGACGCCGGCGTCACGACACGGGGGGACACACCAGTGGGGGCGCCGTGCTTCGGCGCAAAAGCGTGAGGTCGGCTCCCAGATGGCGCAGAGCGCTTTGGAATAGATCGGTCAGATGGTGGCGTTTAAGTCTCACGCCATTAAACAGATGGCACCCGGGCCTTCGTCAGCTGGAACCGTCCGGGTGCCATGTTGCGTGGGGCGGGTGCGGGAGCAAATCTATGGCTTGGCTTGGCTGGGGAGGGGGACGTAGAAAACAGTTGGCGTCGCTGGGATTAGGTTCCCTGTTGTGCATTTGTCAGCTTGTGGCTGTTATCCGTCTGGACCTTATTTCCCCTCCCAGAAGCACCTCGGGGTAGCTTTGCAGTCACGCCCGTTTTACAGGTGGAAGAACTGAGGCCAAGAGGCTCCCAGCTAGCTCGGCTGCCGCCTGAAGAATAAGGACAGGCCATTGGAAATGCCTAATGCAAAGATTGGGACAATCGGAGGCGCCTACAGAAGTGTCGTTCTCTGCCAATCTTATGCCTGAGGCAATTTGCTCAGTTGGCTGCACTGATGGGCCTGCCTTATGGCACAGTCGCAGTCAATCTCCCCTCCGGCATCTGCTGCCTCCAACTGCAAGAGGCAAAGGCGTTGTTGCCAATATGATGACTAACGTGGGACCTGGTTTGGCCGTCTCGTCATCTCCGGCGTCCTTGTGCTGCCGTTCAACAAGACGGGGCCTTTTCAGTGGCGGCCCCTTGGCTGTGAAATTTCCTGCCTCGGTCTCTCCTCGGTCTTTCAGGGAGTAGGTTCAGCCCCTACAACTTCAGAAGGTGTTCAGGGGACAATACTAGGAGACCATAGTTGACGGACAGTGTGATGTAGCAAGCAGGGGCAGGATGGTGTAATGGTTAGCGTCAGGCTTGGTTCCAGCTCCCGCCCGGCTGTGGCGCTCACTGGGGCAACCCTTGGGCCAGGCTTCCTCTCTCCTCCTCGCCTGGCCTACCTCGCAGGGTTGCTGGGAGGAAAAAAAAAGAGAGGAAAGACCCCTGGAAGGAAAGGTGGGCTGGGAATGGGCCAAGGACAGACCCCTGCACGCTCACCCTTTTGGGGGGGGGTCTTGGGCCAACGGGAAGAGCCCGAAGAGCCGACCTGCCTAGCCTGGCATTGTGGCGCTTGACACCGCGTGACGGTTGACTGTTACTTTTTAATGACCCTGCTCTGCTAATTGAATTGCGCTGTCTTGGGCCGCGTCTGCCTCGGGGGAGCCGAAGGGGTGGCGAGGCAGCGTATAAATATTTTAAGGGCATAACCGGCGTTCGGCCCCCCCCATCTCCGGGCCCAGCCTCCAACGCTCGCTCGGAAGCGGGAAGATCCTTCTCCGCTGGCATCCGCCGCGCCTAATGAATCTGGGCGGACCGACGGCCAGCGTTATAAATATTTATCCGTCCCTCGCCGTTGCTCTTCTCCGCGGCGCTAATGAACCCTCCTTATTAGTCTTTGATATTCCCCTGCCAAATTTTGCATGGCGCCCAACTGCTCCATGTCGGCGGGATCCGTTCCGTCCTCCCCTCTCTCCCCCCACCCCGCTTCCTCCGGGCTGCTTAATTCCCCCCACGAGAGAACTGCTGAGCGTTTAAACCTGCCTGGCCAGGGGCAACCGGGAGGCAGTGGAGAGGTCACCGAGGGCATTATGGAGCTGCCGATCGTTTTGTGCGAGGAGCTCTCGTCGGGCCGGCCCTTCCATGGGGCCAACTGAGGCTGTTGCCTCAGGCAGCAGTTTGGCTGGGGAGCATCCCCCTTCGTCCAGCTGCCGGTCTCCGCTCTTTCCGGCGCCCTGAATTTGAAAAGGAAGAGAGGGGATGGAAGAGGAAGCAAGGAGAGGAGAGCTGCAGGCCAGATGGTCAAAAAGGAAGAAATGGAGCAGTAGAGTGGAGGGCTAGAGTGTCAAAGGAAGTGTGGAGGAGAGGGGTGGCTAGAGTGTCAAAGGAAGAGCGTTGGGCCAGAGTGGCGATGATGTCATTGCCAGTCAGTTTCGGGATTGGAGGCCAGCTGCGGCACAGCAGGCCTGGGTGAGAGGCTCAGGATGGACGGAACGGCTTTTCTGAGCATGCAAAAAGCGCGCGCTGGCACTCTGCACTCTGGAGCAGCAGAGCCTCCATGCTGCTCGTCACATTGCAGTGCCGGTCTCCCTGCCAGGAGTCCACAGTCTGAGGGCCTGGCATGTGCCACCGCTGGCGTGAGTACCACTAGTCGGGAAACACTGGTTGCAATTCAAGTCACGCATGGCCAAAAAGACACCCTTCGGAGTGCTTGTTCCTCCACGCCAGAGGCCTTGTCTGCTCCCTCTGAAGCTTCTGTGGTTGCCAGCCAAGCTGGGCATTTTGCGGGGCATTAAGGCCAGAATTAAGGCGAAGAATAGATGCTTTCGAATTATGGTGCTGGAGAAGACTCTTGAGAGTCCCCTGGACTGCAAGGAGGTCCAATTGGTCCATCCTCCAGGAAGTCCAGCCTGACTGCTCCCTGGAAGGACAAATCCTGAAGCTGAAGCTCAAAGACTTTGGCCACCTCATGAGAAGAGAGGACTCCTTAGAAAAGACCCTCATGCTGGGAAAGATTGAAGGCAAAAGGAGAAGGAGGCAGCAGAGGATGAGATGGTTAGAGAGTGTCACCGAAGCGATGAGCATGAAATTGGGCGAACTCAGGAAGCTAGTGGAGGACAGGGAGGCCTGGCGTGCTGTGGTCCAGGGGGTCGCGAAGAGTCAGACACGACTTAGCGACTGAACAACAACAAGGCCAGTTTGCAGGTGACTCCCCACCTACCCCTGCCCTGCGCGCTGCTGCCCTCTGCTGGCCGTGCCTGGCACCCGCTTGCGCCTCGGAGCCCCTCTTGGCCAGCTGAGGGTGCTGAGCCTATGACGGGCTGCTGCGTGGATTATGCAGAGCAGGATTATGCAGAGCAGGACGTGCAGTTTTGTTTGCATCTGTATCTTGTTTGCCGAAGGGGGAGAACCTCTCAACCTTTCCGAGCTCTTTCCTCAGATACGGCGCTTCCCATTTTTGCAGGGAGATGCAAGGAGACCTAGAGGGCCTTAGCATTAGCATTCCGGTCGGTTCAGCTTTCCCCACCCCACCCCCTTCGAAACAGAAAAGAGGAGCACACGTTTGTGCTGCTCTGCTGCCAGCGTTATAGGGCCGGCCCCTCCGCTGAGGCCAGCTGAGGAGCTTGCCTCAGGCACTATGGGTGGCTATGGCTAGGGGTGTGCGTTTTGGGCGATATTTTTTTTTTCCAAAATGTCCTAATAAAAATAGCGAATTGCGGTGTTCTGTGTTTTTATTCTGCATTCTTAATCCAAAGTTCATCTCCCTCTCAATCAGTTGCACATACCCCGAACTCCTTCAAGGAAGGGCAAGGTAAACATGTGGAAAAGAAATGCAAATAAGTGCGAGAAATAATATGAAATGAGAAAGACAAGTAACAAGAGATACAGTGACTGTGAGGAAACAATTGCATACGGCAAAGGGTCCTTGGCTGGACTGAAAATGTAGCCGGCCTTAAGTGCTTCTTTTTATGACACCTTGTTTCTGACTGTCAGGATGCAGCCCTCTGCTGAGCCGAGAGCCTGCTGTTTCGCCTTGCACATCTCACTACAATGTGGTAGTGCAGCAATGCCGCAATCAGCCCTTTAGGGATCGAGCAGGCTGCCGGCTGTTGAGCTGCACCCACACGCCCAGCCCCGCGTTTCCTCATTGCACACGTGTGGGGCGGGAGAGGCCCTGGCGTCTGGACGCGGTCTCCGTGTGGGTCCCAGACAGGGCGGGGCGGAGGTGGCGGTGGGGGGGGCAGGTGAGCCGGCATTTCAGGCAGCGTCTGCTGAAATCGATCGGGTACCACAGACGAGAGCGGCGGCAGGGAAAGCCTGGGGTTGCCGAGCAACAGAAACGCCTGATGCCAGGGAAGCAGGAGAAGGGGGAGGGTGCTGCCGAGATGGATGGATGTTTCTCATTCGGCTGCCGGAGCAGAAACTGTGCGGTTTGGGGAGAGCCAAAGGAGACGCTGGCGCACAGATCAAGCACAGCTGGCAAGGCAGGGGGCTGTGGCCTTTTGCGGCTGGGTGCAGCCTCTGGCGGTTCCTTGTGCATGCAATTATTAATTGTGGGCCGCGAGCATCCATAACGGCGACACCATCGCTGCGGCCGGCCCTGGCGTCAGATTGCAGGTCCCGTGAATGCCAGCCAAATGTCACTTGTTCTCTCCATTTTGCAGGCTAGGTTTTTTAAAACCAGCTTTTGCGGTGGTGGTGGGAGGAGTTGGGGGTCTCCTGCCTTGGGCGCCCCCCAATGCCGCAGGATATCTTCGGGCCCAATCCGGCCTGACTTTCCAGCACCAAGGTAGCCCCGTGGTAAGGGAAACAACCCTTGCATGGTGGTGACATCAGCGCTGGAAAGCCGGCTAGGATCAGGCCCTTTGAGCGTTTGCAGAGCCGGCCCATTTGCGAGGCAAACTGAGGCAGTCGCCTTAGGTTAGTGGAGTCGCAGGTGGTGCCTGCCTCCACCTCCAGACCTGACTCTTGCTATATTCCTTTGGTCAGTGTTAACAGTTTGAATTTTCAAGCATGTTTTTTTTTTAACCATTTTGTTTTTAGTTCAGTGCCTGGACATCGTATTCTGTCCTGGCCTCGCTTTCTGTCGGGGACGTTTCCCGGTTGTGCCATTGCTGCGGTCCAAGAGTGCCAGTTGGCATTCCAGGAGTGTTGTTTGATGGTGTCACAATGACGCCACTTCCTGCCTGATGATGTCACTGCTGGCTATGACATCACTTCCAGGCTAATGACATCACTTCCGGCGGGTCTCGACACGAGCGCCGTTCCAAAAAGGATGCCAGTCTGCAAGGCTTGAGAACCGCTGCCCCAGATGGTTCACGCAGGTCAGACTCCAGTTTCAGGGTGGCACCCTAGAAGCAGAGGAAGGCACCTGTGAGTCATCTGTTTTGAAAGCCACCCAATGCCCAGCCAGACCCAGGGCATGGTGGCATCCTCCCAGCCTCCCGTGGCAGAATAGAGTTGTCACAGATTTCTTTCTCGCCCGCTGCCAGCTCATTAGCGACAGCTTTAATTAACGGCAAGAGAATCGGCGGGAGAAGTGCCGGTCAAGGAGGTGGGGGCCCTGCCCCAGAGCTGCTCCAGAGAGAAGGGGCTGCAGCCCTGTCTGTTTGCATGCTGCCCCTTGCTGAGGGGGGGCATCTCCACCCCCCACATGCACTCCCTGAACAGCAGCTCCCCTCTTAGCAGGTGAGGAGTGGCGCCTTCGGTCTTAATTAGCTCCTCATATTAATCTGGCAAATAGCGCCGTCCCAGGGCTTTCAGGCGGCGGAATTAACTATTCCCCAAGTGTAGGGCTGCCAGGGTGGGGAGGAGGGCGCTAGGCGGGATCGGGAAACAGATTGGAGCTGGTTTTGTGCTGTCTTTCGTAAGACGATTGGGGTGTTGGGGTGGGTCCACCCAACAGTCTTGTTTCCTTGGGGCTGTTTGTTTTGTGGGCCTCTGGGCCCCTTTCTGCCGAGCCAGGAAGATGGGGTGCAATAATGGATAAAAGGAAATACTTTTTTTTTTTACCTGGCGGGTAATTAAGATGTGGAACTCCTTGCCACAGGAGGTGGGGATGGCGTCTGGCCTGGGTGCCTTTCAAAGGGGATTGGAAGATTCCTGGAGGAGAAGCCCATCGTGGGCTACAGGCCGTGATGGGTGGCGCAATCTCCTTATATTAGAAGTAGGCTACTTTGGGATGCCAGGTGCAAGGGAGTGGCAACGGGATGCAGGCGTCTTGTGGTCTCGTGTGCTCCCTGAGGCATCTGGTGGGCCGCTGTGAGATGCAGGAAGCTGGACTTGATGGGCCTTTGGCCTGATCCAGTTTTGTCTTGGTCTGCTTGTGTGTGGGTGGGTGTGCTTGTGTGTGTGTGTGTGTGTGTGTGTGTGTGTGTGTGTGTGTGTGTGT
>JAJKFI010000133.1:1635002-1675276 GCA_029204185.1 Lerista edwardsae | reverse complement strand
TGTGTGTGTGTGTGTGTGTGTGTGTGTGTGTGTGTGTGTGTGTGTGTAAGAGAGGGGTGGGGAGGAGGAGAGCCTGTGGTTCTGCCCAGAGATAAAGCAGCCGTGTGTAAGCCAGCCTGCTCGGTGTCTGTGCGGATCAGGGGGCGCCACCTGGGACAACCTGAAAGGAGCTCTGCAGCAATGTGGGGAGAGTAAATAGGATTGGACAGGCAGAATGGCAGCCGGCCCTTGAGGGAGACTCTGGGGAAAGGACGGCTACACAGATAGAGAGAGAGATTAAATAGATAGGAAGAGAGAGGCCTGATGGTGCGAGGAGGGGAGGAGGGGAAGAGCAAGAGGGAAGAACGACGGCTGGCGCAGCACAGGAGTGGGGTGCAAACCAGGACTCCCCCTGCCACGTATTCCAGAGGAATGTCATCGAATCAGAGAGTTGGGAGGGACCTGCAAGCTCATCTAGTCCTGCCCGTGCCTGTAGCAGGAAACCCACCTAGAGCATCTCCAGCCTCCGCTTGAAAATCTCCAATGAGGGAGAGTCCACCCCCTCCCTCCAGTGGCAATCTGTTCCACTGTCCAACCGCCCTTATTCTTCCTGATGTCCAGCCGGACTCTCCTCTCTTGCAGTTTGTACCCAATAGTTCTACTGCCAGAGGCAGATGAGAACAGATTTGCCCCTTCTTCCTCGTGACAGCCCTTTGGATGTTTGAAGAGTGCTAGGGAGGAATTTCTCCCCTGCCACGTACCCAGTGGCCGGAGCGCAGGCCCCTTCCCCCCTGCCTCGGTCTTCCCCATCTGCAATATGGGCATAGCACATCTTAACCGCCCTGCGTGGCTGTTGTAGAGGACCACGTCACAATCGTGCCTGAAAAGTCCTTTGCGCGCTCAGAAGGAGCCGTCTTAAGAAGGAGACTTGATTGGTTTTACTGCTGGCTGGCGACAGACTCTGTCCTTGTGATCGATCATTTTTATTTGTTTTAAATGTATCGGCGGATGTGGCATTGTTGCACGCATAGATATTCAGGGGACATGAGTGAAAAATGGCTTGTCATCACAGCTCCCTGTCTTTGGGGTGTTGTCTTCGTTTCCCTAGACATGCCGGGCATCGGAGACCTCTCTGTGATGGGCCCCCATTTTCCTGGCTTGACTCAGGAGAGTGGCTAAAAGCCTGTGCTGTCAACCTTGAATCTCACCTCTGACACAAACTCACCAAGCCACTCCTGTCCTGGCCTCAGTCTTCCCCACCTGCAAAATGGGGATATCACTGAGGCCACCTTACAGTGTTGCTCATTCTAACATCAAGACAACATCTGCACACTCGGGCAGTGCAATGGAAATGTGAAGCATTACCGTTTCTCGTCCCTCCTCTATGCAAAGATACCCCCCCATTTTAATCGTTTTATTCCCCCCCCTCACAGTCCTGGTCCAATACACGACACGGACTTTCAACTGCTGTTCCAGGAAGCAAAGAATGAGCCCTGTAGCCCCGGGAATCGGTTCGGCTTTGCAGCCAAAAATCTGCAGCTTGCATTTTTCGGCTTTTTACATTTTTTGCTTAGGAAGCTCCCGGAAGACCCAGCATTGTTCCTCGGCTTCCTGGGCAGAGAAACACGCAGTGGCCACAAAGTGCTGACCGCCAGAGGAACACCCCTTTGGGGCCCCCACGAAACACTCCCCCTCCCCAACAGTACGGCATTTGGAAATGGGGAGGTGAAACCGTGGGGAAGGAATCTTGCCTTAGGCAAAGGCAATATAAGGCTAGGACCACGGAGAGCTCCCTGCCAGGCTGGATTCAGAGAGAGCCCAATTCTCTGACCAGCCTGGGGGCAGCAATCTTGGGGGGTCGGGAGTCTGTGAAACTCTGCCCCCCCTGGGATGAAGGCTGCTCAAGTGTTAGAGGGGCCATATATAGACCTGCACTGCCGCAGAGTTTTGGGGACACAGTGGGAGTCGGGGGCCCTTACTTGGAAAGGAGCAAGCCAGCCCCAAGGGAAAGGGGGAAGAGCTGCCTTCACAAGGGCTGGATTTCTGCACATGCATGAGATTGCGCGGTGAGGCATCTGCCCCACAGGCCTCCAGCCCTACAACCTGCGGTCAGGAATCCCATAGGTTTAACAATGCCTTGTGTGGGAAGCCTCAATCAAGGCCAGACTGGCCAGGTCAAAAAAATAACTGGGGTTTAGCGGAAATGGGCAAGGGACTTGTGGAACTCCCTGCCACAAGAGGTGGCTATGTCTATTGGTTCAGATACCTTTCAAAACGTGTGTGTGTGTGTGTGTGTGTGTGTGAGAGAGAGAGAGAGAGAGAGAGAGAGAGAGAGAGAGTGAGAGAGAGAGAGAGAGAGAGAGATTCATGGGGAAGATAGGTGTAGCGAGGGCTATTTGTTCTGACAGTGAAGCTGAACCTCCATGTTCTGGGGCAGTTTATCTCGCAATATCTGATGCTGAAGGCAAACCGCAGGAAAGGGGCATCGTTTGCCCTTATATAGGAACAACCCAGCTGTATCAGGCCGCAGGCCGCAAGCCCACAAGCCAGACCCGACACCCGGCCCCTGTTGTCCGTCCGCCAGCACAACTGCACCTGCACGTGGAGGCTCCATTGCCCAGTTCCGGCTTCTCCCTGCAGCCGGGCATCTCTCCCTCCCTGCATCCGTCTCCTGCTGCTGCAAGCCGTCGACCGACTGGCACCTGCGGCCTCAGGCCAGCCTCTGCCCGGGCTGGGGTGCGGAAAGAGATGGCGTGGTTCGATGCGGAGCGGCAATGCGTGTGGATATTTTAGGCTCCTCTGATATTTTGCAGCCTTCTTAAAAGCGCACATACCGAAAGAGAGAGAGAGAGAGAGAGAGAGAGAGAGAGAGAGAGAGAGAGAGAGTCTGTAGCCTGTGTATTTTTAGAGCGATAAGACAAGACATGCCGCTTGCGCTCAGACAATATGCTCGGCAGAGAGGGAGGCTGTTTGCCATCTCCCGGCGTGCCGGCCCACGAGTGCAGGGACGTGGGATGTGTAAGGCGTAGTAGTAGTGACACCATTTCACAAACCGACGACACAACACCTTGGTCTCCTTGTGTTCCGATGCTCTTTCGGCTGTTCCGCTGCGGGCACTGTGGGGAGCGGTTCCCGACTCACCTACTCACCTACTCAGTTTACACTCGTGTCATGTGAACGTGAGGTACACTCGTCTTTAATGACGTTAAACCCCAACCTCAGGCCGGGGTCTTCCTTGCGGGTGGGGCAGGGGGAACGGGCTACCTTGGCATGCCAGGTGCAAGGGGGTGGCCGCAAGGTACGAGTATCTGGCTGTCCTGCGTGCTCCCTGGGGCACCTGGTGGGCCACCGTGAGATGCAGGAGGCTGGACTAGGTGAGCCTTTTAGCCTGATCCAGCAGGGCTCTTCTGATGTTCTTAAGGCCCAGCTTGGGTTGCCTCTGAATGCCAGGCGCAAGGGCGTGGCCACATCTTCTGGTCTTGTTTGCTCAGGCCCAAGGCCCACCTAGTCCAGCTTCCTGCATCTCACGGTGGCCCACCAGCTGCCTCAGGGAGCACACAAGACCACAAGATGCCTGCATCCTGTTGCACCTGGCATTCTGAAGTAGCCTACTTCCAACATAGATTGCACCACCCATCATGGCCTGTAGCCTGCAATGGACTTTTCCTCCCAAAATCCGTCCAGTCCCCTTTAAAGGCACCTAGGCCGGACGCCATCACCACCTCCAGTGGCAAGGAGTTGTGCTTGAGTGGAACAGCCCAGCCCAACCCCCCAAGGAGCGGCTGCCAGTGGACACAGGGGAGACCAGGCTAGTGGCACCTTCCCACTGGAAGGCAGCTCCTCCCAGCCACAGATCTGCACCGTGTGCTCCCCCAGGGAAACGTGGCTGTCTTGTTAGTCCTCCCGTGGCCCTCTTCCCGGCGACAAGCCCGTCAAGGGGATCCCGCTCTCTGCGTTCTCCCCGCCGCCACTCACCTGCACTCCGCCGAGCTGCGGAGAGACTGACAACCTCAATTAGCGTCGCCGCTCGATCTGCGCCCGCTCAGGGGGCCGGAGGATTAAGCGTTCGCCGGGCTGATTGACAGCGCCGGGTGGAAGTGGCGGCGTCCACGGAGAGACGGCTGTCTGGCTGTCTGACGGAGGGGTCAGGCGCTGACCTGGGGAGAGGCAGCGCGGGTGGGCCGCTGTGCGCGCCGGAGGCGGAAAGCGGCCGCTGGAGGGTCTTGGCAGCTCGCGCCTGGATTCCGACAAGTCCATTTGGTGAGGCCAGAGCGAGGGGCAGCCCACCTGCTTCCACGGGGGCAGCCTGGGTGGGTTCCCTCTGCGTTGACTCTGTGCCCAGGTTAAACCAGCGCTTTGCCTGCCTTCACCTTTTGCAGTGGCACAGCCAAGCCCTCCCCCACCCGCTGGCACAAATGTTTTTGACGTCTCCCCCGTACACAACGCTGCTTCCCTGGCTGTCAGAGGTCTCCAGATGCCACTTCCAGTGTTGGGGCGAAAACTGGAGGTGCTTTCTGGAGGCCTCTAAGACACCCCCTCAAAGGGTGGCGCCCAGGGGATGTCCTCCCCCTTGCCCCCCGCTTAGCGACACCACTGATCCTTCGGAACTCTTTCTTCTCCATCTTTTGTGAACAGGAACTTCAAATTTTTTAGGGCAGCTCTGCTCAGATTCTGTGCCCATGTGGTGTCGGGAGTGTTGCGATAGGGTCCCCGCTTGTCTTTAGGCCGGACCTTTGCCGGCTTGCTTGACACAAAAGGCCAGCTTGCCCCTGCACTTGGGTAAACCTCAGTCCACCATCGTTTTCAGCTACCCTTTGTCTTTTGTGTAGAAGGTTCTTGGGGGTGTTCCAGGGCAGGTCAAAGTTCTGGGCCCCAGACCCGGCCTGTGGGCAGCTCCAGGGGTTCCCCACCTGATGCTCGCAAAGCCAAACCCCAGATCTTTCTCAAATCTGTCCGCGCGGCCTCGCTTCCAGATGGGGCCGTGTTGGGATTGGGCACGAGGGCAAGTGCGTCCCGTCTGGTGCACACCGAGCAGAATGGGACAGCAGTTCTCAAACGTTGGCGCACCAGGACCCACTTTTTAGAATGCCCAGGACCCACCGGAAGGGATGTCACGGCCGGAAGTGCCGCCATTGTGATGCCAGAGCCCGCTGCTGTCCTGAGAATGCAGCCATCAATCGGGCGATTTCTCAGCCCGAACCCAGAGCCGGACCAAGGTCCGGAGTCAACAGGCAGCAGCATTCGTGCAGCCGGCGCTTAGCACATGGGGAGTTCCGTTCTTGACACTCCCCAGGAGAGCTGAAGCCTGAAATCCTGGACAGATGTTGTCACTCTGCTCACTGTGGACCCACACTAGGTAGAGGCAGTGTCCTGTGTGGTTGAGCGATTGTCCCTCCAGACCTCGTTTTGTCCCCGCGTCCGATGTGGCCTGTTTGCTCACAAGCAATCTCTCTCTCTCTCTCTCTCTCTCTCTCTCTCTCTCACACACACACACACACACACACACACACACACACACGTGCGCATCATGTGCCTAGCGGTGCGCCCCACTTCTCCCAGCTCCGCAGCGCGACGGAGCTCCTGGCTGGGCGCCCAGGGGCAGATGGAGCCGATTCAGGGATGGGTGTTCCCGAGGTGACGGCGCTCGTGCGTGCGGCGCCCGTTGCCACGGCAACGTCTCGGTAACAGGTGCTAAACCTTCCGCATCTCCCAGGCATGAATTAAGCCTGGGACCGCATTTATTTTCCAGCTGCAACTGGGAAAAGAACTGTTTGGGGGCGGGGGGCGAAAGAGGAGAGTCCTGCCCACAAGCTGTTTTGAAGCTTGAAGCCTGGTGGTCGTGCTTAAGGCTTCCCCCGGCCTCAGCCCAGGAAATGTGCTCTCCGGGTAGCTTGATGCAGGCAAGTCCCTTTCAGCCCCAGGGCTAGATGGAGCCGGGCTTTCTGGCTCTTTCCTCTCTGCCCGTTTAAGGGGATCACATGCACAAATCCTGCTCTGGCCACCAGAGACAGGAGCTGTGCCCAAGAGCAGCTCACTTAAGAACATGGATCAGGCCCAGGGCCCATCTCGTCCAGCTTCCTGCATCTCACAGTGGCCCACCAGATGCCCCCAACCAGTGATGTCATTCAGGGGGAACGGACCAGAACGGGCGTTCCGGATCCTAACGGGCTCCGTGGCTGGTTCCGGGTTCCCGACAAGTGAGTTCCTAAACCACTTGAATGACACCACTGCCCCCAACCCCTCTTTTCCCATAACTGTGCCTCTTTGGAAGGGCCAAGCCGCTGTCACTAAGAAGCCACCCCCAGCCCCGAGCCCAGTGGTCCTCAAACGTTTTAGCACCAGGACCCACATTTTAGAATGACAATCTCTCCAGGATCCACAGATGCCACGGCTGGAAGTGCTGTAATTGTGAGCAGGCATCTTCAGGTCTCGTGTGCTCCCTGAGGCATCTGGTGGGCCGCTGTGAGACGCAGGAACCTTGGCCTGATCCAGCAGGGCTGTTCTTCTGATGTTCTTAAGGCCCAGATTGGGGGTATATTATAGCTCCCTAGCCACAGACAGGATAGCAAATTCAGTTTTATTTACCTCATATTTACCTCAGACATTTGCCTCTGAAGTTTACCTCAGAATGCCAGGTGCAAAGGAGGGGCAACAGGATGCAGGCATCTTGTTGTCTCATGTGCTCCCTGAGGCAGCTGGTGGGCCGCTGTGAGATGCAGGAAGCTGGACTAGACGGGCCTTGGGCCTGATCCAGCACAGGGGCTCTTTGCGTGAATCTGCAGAGCACAGGGGCTCTTTGCGTGAATCTGCAGCAAGCTGCTGCCAGTCCGTGCTCAAGAGTGCTGAGCTGAGCGGACCAAGGGCTGGGCTCCATGTGGCAGGCGCATTCGTCCACAGCAAGCGGGGGGAGCCTGGATCGCAAAGCAGGGGTGGGAGGCAGGAGAAGCCCCCCGCCCCCGCTCCCAGCCTCCCGCTGAGGCATTGCTCATACTCGGATTGCAAGTGGTTCCCGTGCCCGCCACCGTGAGATGTTTTGTGAATGAACCGAAGTGGCTCTCCGAGCTGCAGCAATTTAATCACCTCGTCTTTCTCTCTGTTTTCTTTGCAGCGAACAGTTCCCTGCTGGGAGGAGGCGGCGGTAAGTCTCCTAATTGATACCTTTTTTTTTTCCCCCTTCACTGCTTTAAAATTAAAAACTCCGCCAGCGAGGAAGAGGGGTGGGAGGAAAAAGGTGGAGGAGCAGAACGGGCTGTTTTGCAGCTGCAAAGGACGCAAGGAGCAGGCTCCCGATTCAGGCCAAAGACCCCTCTAGCCTAGCAGCCTGTTTCCGACCGTGGACAGCCCAGATTTCCTCCTCTCCTCCAGAAGCTCTAGATAACTTGTCACTGTGCATTCTACAGCCGTGGAGACCCAGCTATTGAGAGGGGCCACAAATTACCTCCTTGGATGGGGTGCCTTGTGGCTGGCGGATTGATTTTATTGTGTTTTATTTTCAATTTTTCCCCCCCTACCTCTCTTCCTCCAAGGAGCTCAAAGCAGGGATTTGAACTTGGATATTCCAGGTCTGCTTTGAAATTGCATTTTTGAAAACAAAAAAACAAAAAACGGTGTTGGTTGATATTGTTGAGTAACCAGGGCTTCCCTCTAGGGTGGTGGGTCTCAACCTGGGGGTCACGATTCCCAGGGGGGGTGTCGCAAGCTAATTTAAAAGGGGTTCCAGGAACCTCCAAACAGAGGCACAATGATGTCACCCCCCGCTTCATGACATCACTTTCAGGCTTTTTGCGGGGGGGGGGGTGGGCTCCCAACAGGTTGTCATACCTAAAAAGTGGGTCACAGTGCTAAAAAGATTGAGAACCAAAACCAGAGTGGACATTAAAAAAAAAGATAACCAAACTAATATTCAACCTTCCGTGAATATTTCTGGCCAGAACCGGCCTTAGGAACCTTTTTTGTGTGTGTGGGGTCCCAGGTTCACAGCCAACTTCTGTAGAATCTTAGAGAAGCAAATAAAATTTTATTGTTGACTTGATATATCTATGGTAGAGCAGTCAAAATGTGCGCTTTTTAAAAAGACAAAATGGATCTCTGCACACTGGAACGTAAAATGGCCTGTGTGTAAGCCTACAGGTAAATGCACAAAATGCGGAGATTGCCGTTGGAAAAGAAAATGCAGTAATTGCGAAGCCACTGGTTTTAATGATTGTGAAACGATATAGTAAAAATGTCAATTTTATTATTTTGTTTAGGGGGGGGGCGTGGAAATCAAAATGTCCATGGCAATGTGTTGTTGTGTGTGTTTGACAGGACTAGATTAGCGTGGGGAGCCCTTAGGCGTGGGTTCCAATTGGGAGCAATTGGAGCCGGCCCTGCCTTTGACCCCTTTTTAAAAGAGAGGAAAATGCTTGTGCTCATGGTGAACTGCAGGATGTCACCGGAAAGCAGGGAGGGCTTTTTCCTGTGTTTGCTCCTGTGTCTTTGCGCGTCCCCCCCCTCGCACAGACCACCCCTGTTGTCGCGTGGTGCTGCCCTGCGCTGTCAGGCAAGCAAGAGACACGTCCACGGCTGAGTGAGGGACCCTCATTAACGAGCAATTAATGCCAGCGCAGAGAGACTCTCTGCCTGCTTAGATGGTCTGACACCTGGAACAGATTTTGAGCTGCACAGAGACCCCCGGAGAGGGTGGCAGGGGAACAAAACGCGTTTGCCCGGGCCAGATTTTGATGCATATTTGAGGAGTGGTGATGCTGAGGAGAACATAAGAGCCCTGCTGGATCAGGCCCAAGGCCCATCTAGCCCAGCATCCTGCATCTCTCAGTGGCCCACCAGATGCCTCAAGGAGCACACAAGACCACAAGATGCCTGCATCCCGTTGCCACTCCCTTGCACCTGGCATTCAGAGTCAGCCTCCATCTAAAACCAGGAGGTTGCACGCACCCATTGCGGCTTAAGCCCTGAGATAGACTTTCCTTCTCAAAATCTGTCTGCATCCTGTGGCAAGGAGTTCCACAGACAGTTGGCACGCTAGGTTAAAGGAGGGGCTGTGGCTCAGCCGGGGAGCTTAGGATCTGCATGCAGGAAGTCCCACTTTCAGTCCCCAAATTGGGCTGGGGGAAAAAAAACCCCGATTTGCTTTTGACCCTGTTCTGGAACGGCAAGCCCCATCACAGCCTGCATGACATGTCAGAAGTCGGAAGCTGTGCTCGTTCCCTCCTAACCCCCTCCCTCCGGGGATCTGCCACAAATCCTCCTCCAGGTCTTCTGTTTTCTGTGCAGGCATCAAGTTGCGCTCAGGCTTTTGACGTGGGGCTGGGGAGAGCAGGTGACTCCCGGGAGCCCTGGGTGGACGGGGTCACGCTCCGGCGCTGACAGCTCACAGCTCTCCAGGTTGTTTGCAGTGCTCCTCGCAGCAGGTCACGTCCGCGCACATGCACACAGAACACGGTGACCGCGGCATGCCTTGGCAGCTGCCACATCTGAGCCCGGCTTCTCCCAGCTGTCTGAAGGAGGTGAGGTGGCTCCTTTCCACTTCCGGCTTCCAGTACAGTTTACTGCAGCGGTTGGACTCCTAACCTGGAGATAGGCCGGCACGAGTTAGGCCAGCAATGTTTGGCCGGCACAAGGGACACCGTAAAGCGCTTTAGGACCATTCTTGGAGTCAAGGAGGATGGCGCACGTCTGTGTGCTGGCCTCCCTGACTCAGAGAGTGATCCAAACGCACTTTACCGTGTCCTTTTGTGCTGGCCTAACTGTGCCGGCCTCACTCCAGGTTAGGATTGCGCCCGCAGTGGTGTAACTAGGCCATCTGCTATCCGGGGTGAAAGAAAATTTTATATCTCTTCCCTCAAAGAAATCAAATTTAAGTAAATGAAATGTTTTCTGGTTAATTGGCCGTCCCTTTTGGCAGAACACAGATACGCCAATAGTTTATTCCACTGTGTTCGGCGTTAAATTGCCTTTCCAGTGATACATAACAGGGATCTCCTCGATATGAAGGCCACGGCGTATAATTTACACGTTTTTGCGGACCCAGAACAGCAGGGTTTTGTTTTTGTTTTTTTCAAATAAAGGAACAAATGAAATGTAAATAAATGAATAGGTTTGACGCGGATCCTTTTTGTAACTCTGTGTGGTGTGATTCGGAACAAAAGAGAAAAGTGGCAATCGCAGTGCCCTGCTTAATCTGAGAAGTGGTATCTAATGAGTGAAAATGTCAAACATTAGCAAATGTTGTATCAAAAAAAAAAAATTTGCTGCGGGCCAGATAAAATCTTGCAGGGGGCCAGACGTGGTTTGGAGACCCCTGATTTATAACTTGATGGTGTTGTCCGTTTTCAAAATTGTGGCCGCTAGTGTCAAGCTCAGCTTGTTGCCCCCTTAAAGCTTGTTGCCCGGTGCAGTTGCACCCCCCTGCCCTTCTTTAGGTGTGCCACTGGTTGGACTCAAATACAAATACAAATACAAATACAAAAAACCTTTATTGGCATTTACAGTTACAAAAGATCTGGTTATATTCTGAAATAACCAGCATGTCACGTATAAATAAAATGAAAGTTAGTAAATAAAATGAAAGTTAATCAAACAGTTATCTTAGCAAGCCTTTTCAGATTTGCGTCGATAATTCAGTGGGGTAGGTACAGAGGCATTGCTTTCTCAGATAGACTTTGCCCATGCAATCTCCAAGTCGTAGAATCTTTAGAACACCTAGTTCTTTATTGCCCGCTCCATAATTATAGTAGACAATCCTTGCTTAACCCACTGATGGAGGAACTGGGACTCAAATATGAGGGAGTGAGTCTGAAGACTTTATTTGACCTCGGTTCGAAGCCGAATATTTTGCAGTTTGCTCTGTTTTTAGCACTGGTTGGACTCACACACAGGGACCCCGGAGAGATGGGGGCACCGCCGGAGTGCCCAGCGGGGTCTACAAAACAGGGCCACAGGTGCAGTGCGCTTCCTCCTTCCATGCTCAGCCTGTGTGCGCAAGCCAAGATTCGGCAAAGTCAACACCCAAGGTGGCTGGCGCGGAGACGCCGCGCCAGGAGGACAGATTGCCGGGGGGCGGTGGAGTCAGGCAAACAAACAAGCCCACCCCCACCCCACCCCGGCAGGCCGCCCCTATGCCGGCGGCATCACTTCCAGCCTTAATGGCACCCTTATTTATGCCTGACCCGGAGTGATCCCATTTTATTTCCACTCCTTTAAAGCCCCGGACCTGTCACCGGTGTTTGTGCAGCTGATAAACAAGAATCTGCGGGGATTTATCCTCCCGTCCATTAACCTTGATCTCGCGGCTCGCAAATAGAGCTGAAGTTGCAGGCTTCGTAATGGCGACCCCCCCCCCCACACACACACACAAATCCCCGACGTCCAGCCCCTTCCCCTGCTTCTCGGTTCTTCGGCAAAGTGGGGAGGGGGGGCGATGACACTGTTGGCCTGGAGAAAGGAACACCCTGTTCTCCGTTGGGAGCCAGAAATCAGGCTGTGGTTTTGGCTTGGAATCGGATTTTCACTGTGCAGACAGCAAGGCTCTAGTCCTCATGGTTTTGCGTGCGGCCTTTTGTTAACAATCATGCGGGTTTTTTTCCTTTCCCCCCCTTTGTAGTTTTATGATTGGTTTTGCTGCGGTGGCCGATCTCTGTTGAGTTTGCTTGTTGTGGAGTTGTTTGGTTTAAAATTATGGATGTAAGAAGAGCACCCTTCTGTATCAGGCCGAATGGGGCCCACCTATACAGCAGGAGCAAATCCAAGGAACCCCGTCCCGGGGGGGGGGGGCAGAACCTCCCTGGGGCAAGGGAACGAATGTGCCCTAGCCACAGGGAGGCTTCTCAGCACAACTAAGATGCACTGGATTTGGTGCAGGCCCACTGGCCTCGCCAATCCAGCGCAATTTAGGATTGTGGTGTCAGTTGTCCCTTTAATGGAATAAAACAGCAACACTTTAACTAAATGAATGCTGTCAGAAGAACATTCAGGTTCTAAGATTCTAGTCCTCAGTGTCTTAGAGAAATAGGTAGCTATGAGATAACGTGTCTGTTATTGAGAAGGCCCACGCCTTCCCATGAGAACATCAGAAGAGCCCCGCTGGATCAGGCCAAGGCCCAATCTAGTCCAGCTTCCTGCATCTCACGGTGGCCCACCAGGTGCCTCAGGGAGCCCACAAGACCCCTGCATCCGAATGCCACATCTGGCATTCAGAGATAGCCTGCTTCTTATAGCCCTGTGATGGACTTTCCTCCATCAGTCTGTATCTGGGCCAGACACCACCCCCACCTCCTGTAGCAAGGAGTTCCGCAGATTAATTACACACCAGGTATAAGAAGTCTTTTCTTTGGCCTGTCTGCTGTCTCCTGTGCCTGGAGCGATGTGCACCACGAGGGAGGCAGAGGCAAGGAGGTTGTGCTTCCTCCCGGCCAGTAGTGCTATCCAGTGCTATCCAGCCGGCGGGCGGGAAAGCAGCGGAACGCGGTGTGATGCAACGGGTGGACTGCCTATCAAACGTAAGTCCCGCCCAGCGTACCGGCTGGAGAGCACTACTGCTCCCGGCCCCAGAATTCTACATTTCCTGGCAATGCTAAATCCGAAATCTAGTTCATTGCTAAAGCAGCCAGCCCCGATTCAGATCTGAGATCTGGCGTGCCCTTCCAAGCTAGAAATGAACTGGAGCGGCTATCTCATCGTGCAGTCCATTTGCAGCTATCACAGAGTAGCTGCGGCTCGAGATGCAGTCAGCTGTGATTTTTTTAGCTGGAAGAGCCCTCCGCCCTTCAGCGATTTAACCTCCGAAGGAGATGGAGTGGGTGAGCAGGCGCGAAATCTTCAAATAAAATCTCCATGAAGGTACAATCCCTCACTGTGCTGCATCGGAGTGGGTCTAACGTCGGTCGGAGCCTGGCTGATAGCTCTCTTTCCATCCCTAGAGAAGCCCCCTTGAGCTTCACAAGGCAGGGATAGAAGCAAAAAATAAAATCAGCTGCTCTCTTCTTCCTTACTTGGCCTTGATTTGAAACCCCTTGGGGCAGGGAGCTGGATTCTCATGCTGTGTCGGTGCCCCACTCAGGTGGGGTTATCTCCATGGGGGAAGCCGGGGGTGGGCACAGGACAGACAGTAGAGGAGCCAACAAGCTCGGACCTGGGGGTTTCCGGGCAGAGCAGGAATTAAGGTAGGTCAGGTGGGACGTGGTGGCGCAGCGGGTTAAACCGCTGCTGCTGGGCTTTCCGACCAGAAGGTTGGGAGTTCAAGACTGCGTGATGGAGTGAGCTCCCGTGGCTTGTCCCAGCTCCTGCCAACCTAGCAGTTCGAAAGCACCTAAATGCGAGTAGATAAATAGGGACCGCTTCGGGGGGAAGGGAACGGTGTTCCGTGCGCTATGGCGTAGAGTCATGCTGGCCACATGACCACGGAAGCTTGTCCTCAGACAAAACGCCGGCTCTACAGGCTGTGAAACGGAGATGAGCACCGCCCCCTACAGTCGGTCACGACTAGACCATTTGGTCGTGGGGAAACCTTTACCTTTAGGTGGGACTAGGACTTCAGGACCTCGGACAGGGCCCAGAGGGGCGGCAGCTGGTTTCAACAAGGGTCGGTGGTTCCCCTGGGCGTGACACCAGAGTGCCATCCATGTCTACAGATGGTTCTGTGCAGTGAATCACGGGCACCCCCGGCAGCGCATGGGCCCCACGGCAAAGGATCCGCCACCCTCCCGCTGAGCTCTGGGGCACTGTCGTGGCGGCACTGGCCCGACCCACGGCGGCGGAGAAACGAGGCCAAGATCTTCGCGGTCCCCGCAGTCTTTGGCCAAAAAGACCTTCGTAAGCTTGTTCCTTGAATAGTCCCGAGCTCTTCAGTCCACCAAGAGAGGGGTAAAAAAAAGAGAAAAAAGAAATTAATTCCTAATCAGCAAAATAGCTCAGCACTAAAAGAAAAAAAAACGAAGGAAGGAACAAAATCAATTTCTCCATCTCCAGGAGGATATCTGTGTATATCTCCCCCGAAATGGGAAGTGACAGCACTCACTTAAGGCCTCGGCAAAGATTGATGCCACAGAGACCAAGTCTCCCGACAACCGAAAGGGACACGTTTTTGCTGCTACCGGAGGGGGACTAAAAATAGCTCCGGCGAAGAGGTGGTGTTGGGGCACATCTGTGCGGGTGCACATCTGGAGACAGGCTGGGCCCTAGCATGTGTGCTTTTGTTTTAGATGGCAGGAGAGGGAGGAGAAGCGCCAAGGCTCTGTGCGTGTGTGTTGTAGCTACGTATGTTCACTGAAACGTCAAATCTCCCACCGCCACACCTGCGCACAAGAGGATAGAAACAGGGGCAGAAAACACACACACATGGATTGTCTGCATCGCGATTGTAAGCGCTTTGGGGCAGAGGCTGGCCCTTTCGTTCACAGTGCTTCCTTAACAAAGCACTCTGGGCATCGATGTCACTCTCAGTTAATCCGAGGAACTCCTTGCCACAGGAGGTGGGGGTGGCGTCCGGCCTGGGTGCCTTGGAGAGGGGATTGGACAGGTTTCTGGAGGGAAAGTCCATCGTGGGCTACAGGCCGTGATGGGTGGTGCAAGCTCCTTAGGTTAGAAGCGGGCTACTTCAGAATGTCAGGTGCAAGGGAGTGGCCACAGGATGCAGGCGTCTTGTGGTCTCGTGTGCTCCCTGAGGCACCTGGTGGGCCGCTGTGAGATACAGGAAGCTGGGCTAGATGGGCTTTTGGGCTGATCCACTTGCAGGATGGGGGGACTGCAGCCTTTCTGCCTTCTCCTATTCCTCAGCCCAGCACCCTCTCGGAACACAGCTTGACGCCGCGCTTCCATGCGTCGTTCCCCCCCCGCTCCTCCACGGCCACAGTCCTTCCTCCCCCTCCCGGCCCACGGCACTCTCCAGTGTCCTTGTTCAGAAACACAATTAAGCCTTAGATTTTATTTTCCTGCCTTTAAAAGTTGTTTTGCTATCAAATTAAGGAGAGAGGGAAGAAAGCCAGGGGGGGGAAGAGATGTGCCCTTCTCCGCTAATGCACTCCCCGCACCGCTAAGTGCCATAAATCTCGCCGTGGCGTTAAAAAGCTGGACCTCGGAACTGGGCTCTTTCTCAAAGACTCCCCGATAAATCTCTGTCAAGCCGGGCTAATGAACAGAACAACAAGCTGTCAATAGGAGAAGCTTCCAGAGGCCCCCCCCCTCAGCTGTTGTGTCCCCCCCCCATATCGCCTCACACCGGATGTCACAGGAGTGCAGTTTGATGAAAGGCAGGGGGCCAAATTGCCTTCTCCCCCCCCCCAGTTTCCTTTGCATTTGGGGGCCAACGAGTCACATCTTAAACTCCGTGTGCTGCCAGGCCACCGAACTCTCCTTCTGTCCTTCCCCTCTCCAGGGCTGTCCCCCCCCCCCGTTCGCACCCACACTCCAGTTCTGCAGAGGCGGAAACACACAGAGAACTGGGTGTGGGTCGCTGAGATCTTTCCCCTGCAGCAGGGTCACAAGCCCGTCCACCCAAAATTTCACGGTGAGGAAGGGTCTAGGATGGTGGTGTGGCTCGTTGGGGGAGATCATTGCCCAAGCGCCAGAAAAAGAAGTCCCAGAAATTAACACTTGAAGTTACAGAATTGAGGGGCGCAATCCTAACCTGGAGTCAGTCTACCGCAGTAGGCCAGCAAAGTTTGGCCAGCACAAGGGCCACCATAAAACGCCTTTGGACCCCTCTCGGAGTTGGGGAGGATGGCGCACGTCTGTGTGCTGGCCTCTCTGACTCCAAGAGGGGTCCAAACGTACTTGATGGTGTGCCGGCCTAATTGTGCCGGACTCTCTCCAGGTTAGGATTGTGCCCTGTGGAACTCCTTGCCACAGGGTGTGCTGAGGGAATCAAGGAGGATGGCGCACGTCTGTGTGGTGGCCTCTCTGCCTCCGAGAGGGGTCCAAACGTACTTTGCAGTGGCCCTTGTGCCGGCCTAACTGTGCTGGCTTAATTGTCCCCGCATGTGTGCATGTGTACGTTTCCACTCCTGTGCCTGCTGGGGAGCCTGTCTGTGTGTGTGTTTGTGTGTATGTGCATGTGTTTGTGTGTGTGTGCGTGCGCCAAGTTAATTCCACCCCCCTTCCAGCTCCTCTCTTAAATGCCAGTGAAAGAATGAAAGTGACTGTGCGCATTGCGGGGTGTGTGTGTGTGTGTGTGTGTGTGTGTGTGTGTGTGTGTGTGTGTTCATTTTGCATTTTTCAACCCGCTGTTTGTTTTCTCAGTCCTGGCAGCCACAGCCAAGCGTAAACAAGCCGGCCGTACGCACAGCCCCAGCCGAGAGAGCTCCCCGGAGGGACTTGGCATCTGGGAAGCTCGAGAGGACCCCCTGCCCTTTCTTATTCCACGACCACTTCAGACGGAGCCAGCTTCTTAAGCCTTCCCTGCTCCGCCACTTTCCCCCCAGGGGGAGAATAATCAGTTTCTTTAAGAATTTCTGCTCCAGTGCCTTCCCTTGGGTTTCAGGGACTGACGGACGGGAGGGGGTGACGGCAGCGAGAGGAGGCCTTTTTTCCTCCTGAAGCTGAAATGGCTTTCCTCGCAAGATGCGCCAGGCAGAGTGAGCATCGCTCCAGAGGCCGGCTCCACATCTGCTCCGAGATTCTTCTGTAAACATACAGGATGTTCGTTCACACAGACGCACATAGATGCTCAGGAATACAGGCAGGACAATCACTCAGAGGGGGGATTGCTTGTGTGTGTGTGTGTGTGTGTGTCCGCCAACTGTTTCGGATGGGGTGAACGGATTCGGGAAGAGGAATTCAAGGGCTGGAGCTGACAGGTGCCTGATGCGCATGGTGCGCAACGGGTCAAGAGCAAACACTGTGGCTGTGGCAACCACCTGTTTCCTTGGGCCGACTTCTCCTCGGAATTTTGGGCAGGTTCCTAGAGAGGAAAACCTGTCGTAACAAATATGCATTTTTAAAAAACGCTTCGCATGCTTGTTGCTGTTCCTGAGCACGTGAAGTAGGTTCTGGATGTTTGTCCTTCCTTTCATACCCAGCTTGTGGGTTTGTGCCCATTTTGCAGCCAGGGAAGACTGAGGGCACAATCCTAACCTGAAGTGAGGCTGGCACAGTTAGGCCAGCCAAGTTTGGCCTGCACAAGGGACACCGTCAAGCACGTTTGGACCACTCTCGGAGTCAGGGAGGGTGGCGCCCGTCTGTGTGCTGGCCTCTCTGCCTCCGAGAGTGGTCCAGACATGCTGTCCCTTGTGCGGGCCAAACTTTGCTGGCCTAACTATGCCGGCCTCACTCCAGGTTAGGATTGCGCCCTGAATGCTGTTACATCCTGCACCCCTTTTATGCATTTCTCACTATCCCTTTCTTAGAAGCTTGTCTGACACTTTCTCTTATATGCGCCACTGTGCTCGCCGAAGCCACTGCTCTTTCCCACATGGGCCAATAGCATCTCTGTCCGCTTACAATTGGGTTTCGGGAGCATCAGTCCTCCCCCCCAATATCCTGGCTCCCCCTGCCCCAGTGACCAGCCCCTCCCTGACCCCCAAACCCACCAAGCACCGTTCCCACAACTTTCCCGACAACCACCTGCATTTTCTCCCCCCATCCCTTCCGCCTCAACACCGGCTAGGCCACGCTCCGTGGCTCCTGCGCCTGGCGCCGGGAGAACCCAGCCATGCCGGGGCTGAATCAGGCCCTGTCGCCTGGGCATTGCCAAGAGCTGCGGACGGCAAATTCTTCCAGGCTGACCCGTAAAAGGCTTTTTACTAGCGCGATAAAAACGGCCGTGCCGAGCCCTCTGTTTTCACCGGCAACGTTACGATGATCAGCTCCACCCCCCAAACCGATAAAACTGACACCGGCCCATTTTTCCCCATCGCGGGCGAAGAAACTGCGGGCAGGGGCCTTAAATCAGCCGCCGGACCAACACTTCCGAGCCCCCCCCCCCGCCGCTCGCTCGCGGCCCCCCCGCGCGGTTATTAGGCCTGACATGTTTACTCTGCGATAAGGAACGGGGCGCTTTCACCGGGAGATTTGTGTTCTATTTTTCAATTACCACTCATCTTTCTCTGCCACTTTTGCACTAAAGGGATAATAAATGTATCGGAGCGTTTCAATTATTCATCTAAATCACGGCCACGGCCCGGCCGCTGCCGTTGCCACAGTTGACTATTGACAGTTTAATTCAAGCCTCTCTTTTTTTCTCCTTGTTGTTGTTGTTGAGTTTTCTTTCCTTTACGTCTTCCCTTCAGGAAGGGACCTCCAAACATCCAAGGTGGAGACTCTCTAGCCCACTGCTCTTCTTTCCTCCACATTTCCTGTTCACTCTGCTCCACTCTGGAATCCAAAGGAGGCAGTCAGGCGCCCTCACCAATTTGTTCCCTAAGGCGACTGCCTCAGCCGGCCTTATGGAGTGTCCGGCCCTGCCAGACAGAGGGCTAGGTGTCTCATAATACGATTAAATAAGCACGACTGCTGTCCTCGTACCTCGCCGTTTGTTCAACAGCTGAGTCAGCTAACCGGGCAGAGTGTCACAACAAATAAACTGTATCGCCGGGAAAGTGGAACTCCAAAGGCCAGAACCGTAAAATACTAAACGATCTCATCCATCACAGCTTTATCAAGTCTATTTCGTGTTAGCTTGGTCGGCCCTAAGAAAGGATTACCCTATTTGGTGGTTTGGACTTCTATAGTAATCCCGCACCCCCCTGAAGCCGGCCTAATTATAGAATGGTTCTTATACTTGCAGTTCCGTAATGTTGGGGCTGCCCCTAAAAAGACTCTGTTCCTCCCCGTACCGTGTGCCACGAGTTCTTAGGATTGTAGAATGCCCAATTTGGAAGGGGCTTCCGGTCAGCCTGCCTGTGTCAACTGCCTTGATTCTACAGGGCACAAGGCTACGGCGTCGGTCTAGAAAAAAAGGCACTTGAGTTGGGGCGTGGCGGAGACGTACAAAATTCTGCATGGGATGGATAAAGTAGGTAGAGGGGTGTTGTTTTCCCTCTCTCACAGCACCAGAACCCAGGGTACAGCTGCTAAAATTGTTGGGAGAGTTAGAATGGATAAAAGAAAATTTTTTTTACCCAGTGGGTCATTAATCTGTGGAACACCCTGCCACAGGAGGTGGTGACAGCCGTAGCAGCCTTTAAAAGGGGATTGGACAGATTTCTGGAGGAAAAGTCCATTGTGGGCTACAGGCCATGACGGTTAGTGCAACCTCCTTACGTTAGTAGTAGGCTGAGACAAGAGAGTGTCAACAGGATGCAGGCATCTTGAGGTCTCCTGTGCAACCTGAGGCACATGGTGGGCCGCTGTGAGATGCAGGAAGCTGGACTAGGTGGGCCTTTGGCCTGATCCAGCTCTTCTTATTATGTTAAGAATGTTAGGCCTTGTCGGTGCTGCGTGGAAAATGGGAGCGGGAGGGAGGGCTGGAGAGTTGCAAACCATTTTTGTCTCAGCACTGGCTCTTCCCCTCTTCTTTTCCCTCCCCGCCACCCCCCCCCCCCGCGCAGAGGTCCCCTCTCTCAATCAGCATTAACCCGCCTAAGTCCCTGTGGGTTTTTCAAGGGATTTAGAAGCTATTCAGCATAAGATTAGCATGTTGGGGGGAGTGAGAGTTGGGGGAGGCAGCAAAGCCAAGACAATTATCTCGGAGGGCATTGGGGGGGAAGTTTGATAATGGACTAATAAAGCGACCCCGGGAGCCCGGGAGAAGGGGGGGCTAATCCCCTCCTCGTACTGAGGTCATGCCCCCCCCAAAAAACACTGAGTGTAATCTCCCCCTTTACCTGCAGCTCTGCTCCTTTGTCCTGCCAAAGCCCAACCAGGAAGGGACAAGAAATGCCAGCCCTTCTGTTGGGTCTTCCTAGAAAATAAATAATTTTTTTTTTTTTATGATTCTCTCTCTTCCTTTGTGTCTCGTCTGCTTTATAACTCGAGAGGCCTACCCCGGGAGGTTGGCGTTATGGCTGGATCTTGGGTGTAAAGGGGATAAATTCTTGCAACCACAGGTCACACACACACACACACACACACACACACACACAAAAGGGCCGCAATGCAGCACTTTCTGGCTCCCGCCGAGTCCTGACCTGTGACATTTCGGCTGTGCTGCCCCCACAGAGCCACTGTACTCGCTGGGGCCGCGTCCAAGGAACAGACCCCCCCTGTCCCCCCGTCCCCATGGCCAGCTCTGCCTCGCAGCTGCCCCCAGCAGAGGACCCCCGGCCTGGGACAAGGGCCCCTTGCTCCTTCCACCGTCAGCCTCCCCTGCACTCTGGGGGATGGGGGTGGCGGCATCTGGAAGCCATGAATGGGGGGCATTCACGGTCGGGCCACTTGCGTTTCGCCCAAGGCTGTGGGAGAGCGAGGCTCCCTTTCCGTGGCCACTCGCAGAAGACAAAGGGGATTGTGCCCAAGGTCTCGGTGGTATGGGAATTTTTTGGGACTGGTTAGGGGGGGGGGCCTGGGGCGGGGGGTTTGCGTTCCTCTCTCCTCTTCTTTGGAGCCTGGGCTCTCTGTGTCTTGCGAGGAGAGGTTGTTGACTGCGTGGGGCAGACGCAGGGCAGCTGGGGCAGGACCAGGGCCCTGCCTTCGCCCCCCCCCAAAAAACCTGCGTTCCTTCTTGAGTGCTTTATAACTGGTCCTGCTTGTGCAGGAATTCCACAGGTCCTGCTTTCCCACCTCAGTTGCTTCTGTCTCCAGCTTCCTCGGTTGAATTCCCACCTGCCACGCTGCTGGCATTGCTCCCATTCCACGCCCCCCCCAGGGGACAAATGAAGGGGGGCAGTTTGTGGCATCCCTTGTGTGTGTGTGTGTGTGTGTGTGTGACCGACATTTACAGTTCTCAGCCACTGAATAGCCTGAGAGCACAATCCTATCCTGGAGTGAGGCCGGCACAGTTAGGCCAGCAAAATTTGGCCGGCACAAGGAACACCGTCAAGTATGTTTGGACCACTCTCAGGGTCAGAGAGGCCAGCACACAGACGGGCGCCATTTCCCCCCCCCCCCGACTCCGAGAGCGGTCCAAACGCGCTTTACGGTGGCCCTGGTGCCAGCCAAACTTTGCTGGCCTCACCGTGCCGGCCAAACTCCCGATTCGGACTGTGCTCCGAGCCGCCGTAGTCTTCACGTCTCGCGACCCTAAATGTCGGGTTCTCAATTTTAGCGAGACGTCAAATCTCGCCGTTCCCTGCGCCTCCCTCCGCAAGTCCCGCAGCTCCTTTAAGGGAGGGCCAGTCGCTGCGATCGGAAGGTCCCCCTCCCCTTTCAGCCCCAAGGGGACACCCCCAAGTATGGCTGGGAAAGACGCCACTCCAAAATCCTAGAAAGCGGCTGCCAGCCAGTGCTTGGCGAGGCTGATCTCGCTCCACCAAGGGCCTGACTCAGAAGGCAGCTTCCCCACACAAGGCAGAGAACAGACGAGGAAGCACATCTTGCCCTCCCTAGAAATGCAATTTTGAGGCCCTCCCCCTTTTTTTGTCTAGTGCCACCATTGCAGGCTCCACAATCTTACAGCCAAGGTCCCTGCCCTCTGGAAGTCAATCAATCAATCAATCAATCAATCAATCAATCAATCAACAGGTACTTATATACCGCTTTTCAACACGAAGTTCACAAAGCGGTTTACAGGCAAATAGTAATAATAAAGTTAAATGGCTCCCTTTCCCAAAAGGGCTCACAATCTCAAAAAAGGCAGACCGCCAGCAACAGCCACTAGAAAGACTGCGCAGGGGTGAAGAGGGACAGTTACTCTCCCCCTGCTAAATATAAGAGGAGCACCACTGGAAAAAGTGCCTCTTGTCCAGTTAGCAGGGGTTAGCAGGGGAAGTCCTTGTTTTACCCCTCTGAAAGCTGCCTTCCCGACTCCCTCACCCGTGAATGCCCTCGGATTCCGGGAAGTCACACACACACACACACACACACGTGTGTGGCTGCCCCGCCCCTAAACAGGCCCGACCTCTGCCCCCACCCTGCCCCCACCCACCCCAGGCCTCGTGTCGGCGCATGAATAGGGCTCTCTTTCGGTGCTCCGGAATGGGAGGGGACACGCCCCCCCATCGGTGACAGTTGTGCAGGATTTGCGATGGGAAGGAAGGGGGGGCTCATAAAGGAAATGATTGTGTGTGATGATGGATTTGGGGCTGTCGCCCAGGCCTCCATTATGGAGCTTAATGTTTTCAAATATCAATTCCGGAAGTTGATGGCTCTTCATAATGGGCCTGGAATTGCGTCGCGATGAGGCTGCCTTCATCCCTCTTCCCTCTTTATCTTTGGGGGGGGGGTCTCGGTGGGAGTCACAGCTCCGTGGCCTGGACACGGACACACACACACACACACCCCGCACTTGACCCTTGTCCACACCCCGACGTTTGCCAAATTGGGCCATCCTAACCTGGGGTTGGACCGGCAAAGTTTGGCCGGCACAAGGGACACCGCAAAGTATGTTTGGGCCACTTGTTATTCCCCTTTGCCTGACCCTCGATAAGAGCTGAGGCACGGTCGCCTACTCATGAGTCAGCATGCACGTGTGGCTCAATTTGGCTTTCCATAGGGCTCGATACATTTTCCTCTCGGCTTTGGGGGGGGGGACGACCTTCACGAGACTGTGTTGGGGCTTGCTCTCATTAGCTTGGGACAGTTCTGGTGGCAATGAATTCCGCTGGGCCTGCCTTTCAAAGCGGACTGAAGCGCGGCCACTTACTCACGAGCCAACGCGCCTGTGCGGCTCAGTTTCGCGTTCCTTGGGGCTCGATCCCTTTTTCCTTGTCAGTTGCGCAACCCACCGAAACTCCGTTCGCGACCCACTGGTGGGTCCTCGACCCCCACAGTTTGGGGACCACGTCTCTAGGGAATTTTCAGAGACTGGCAGCCACGCTTGCCAACTGGCCGGCCATACTTGGCAGCCCCACCGCGCTTTGGACGGGGCCCGGGTGCAGTGAGGGCCCTCCCTCCCACCCCCCACCCCCGAGCACAGACCCGCCACTGCGATCAATACCCAGCCCGTTAATTTCCATCAGGCTGGCTCTCTTTCCCCCGTTTTTTTCCCCGGCCGTGGATATAGTGCCGTTTCGAGGCCTGACATGTGCTGGTGATTCATGGAGTCCAAACTGCCGAGCCTGGCATTTAGAACACATTTCCTTGAACAAAACAAACAGCCGTTGGGAAGCCGGGCCAGAAAGGAGGGGAGGGGAGGGGAGGGGGGCGGCTCGGCTCTCGGAGGGCTGGCGGGGTGGCAGCCCGCGGTGCCAAATGGAAGGGGGGAATGTCGAGGGCTGGCCGCCGCCGCCACAGCCCCTGCCATTAAAGTGTGCTTTCAATAACACTCCAAGCTGGACTGATGGGTAGAGGCGTGCGGAGGAAGGGCGTGATTAAGTGGAGGCTTTTTCCACCGCACGTGGCAAATTCCGGGCTTCGCTCCCGCGACGTTTGACAGAGCGCAGGGAAGGGAGGGCCTGCGAGGGGTCGCCCAGTCTGGCTTTCAGAGACAGCGGCAGCCCCCGCGGAAAGGCTGAGACAGGACCCGGCGGATTGTAGGCGGAGCCAAAGGGGAGCCTGGCGTGTGAAGAACATAAGCTAAGAAGAGCCCCTATGGTGGATCAGGCCAAGGCCCACCTAGGCCAGCTTCCTACATCCCTCTGCGGTCCACCAGATGCCTCAGGGAGCTCACGGGGACCCATATCCTGTGTGGTGGGAGGAGTCAGTAGAACCTGGTGTGTTGTGGGAGGAGCCTTACAGTTTGTGGGAGGAGTCAGAATGGAGCCTGGTGCGTCGTGGGAGGAGTCAGAGAGGAGCCAATTTCAGGTGGGTCGCGAAGCACCTAGAGCAGCCATACTTAAAATATGGGAAGGTGGGATGCTGGAAAGGGGGAGGCCTGTGTGTTTGTTCTGCTCGCGTCAAGGTTGTAAATAGGCTTTTTTTTCCCCTTTCTGATTCTCTTTGCTATTGGAAAACGACCGAGAAATCACCCAACTGATTGCTGCGTTCTCAGGAAAGTTGCGTCACAATTTTGGCACTTCCGGTGGGCCCAGGACAGATTGTCATGCTAAAAAGTGGGTCCCGGTGCTGAAATGTTTGAGAGCCACTCCTCTAGATAAAACAGAGTTAGAGCTGTGTGTAGCAGGGCAGGGAAGGGGAATCAGGTATACATCCTCGTTTGGGAATTGCTGGTGTGTTCCTCTTCCCTTCCGCGAAGCACTGGAAGGGTCTGTAACAAGAGCCTGGGAATTCATTCAGGGGTGGGGGGTGTCTTCCTGCCATCAGGCCCAATAAGGATAAACTCCGATTCACATCAGACGGAGTGGAAATGTGGGCCAGGTCTAAGTGCACTTATTGATGAGTAAATCTGATTGAAAATCCATGGGATTTACTCACTTGTAAGTGCATTCCGGGTCAGCCCCTTAATCTGTTATAACGGGGCGGGTGAGTTTAATAGGACCAAGACTGCACTGATTAACTCTCCTCTCTCTCTCCCCACCACCACCCCAAAGCCTCGGGCACTCTTAATACACATTAAATCCCTTTTCTGAGTTAAACTTAATCCCTTTGCAAACCGGGTTAATCTTAATTGGGGAGGGAGAAATCCATTTAATCCACAAGAGCAAAATCCCACGGGGCTGTAATCAGAGCCAACTAACCCACATAAAAGGCCAGCTTCTAATGGGGGATTGATTAACCGGCACAAGAGAGGTGTCCCTGGGGCCCCCTCCCCAAATGATTCAGGCCCCCAAGCAGCCACACCCATGGCATTTGCTGCGTGACCCCGTGGTGCAGGTGAACTGAGTTTTTCGCTGGGCATCTGTCAGGCCCGAAAATGCTCTCCCCAGGATAATGGTTTTGGGGTTTCCTTCCACCGATGGCTTATTAAGAGGGTGGAGTGGGTGCCGAACTGGGGTGCAGGAACAAGCGGTCAGAGACGGTCACCCCGTACACTTCCGCTGCCTGAAATGCAACCACCTCAGCTGCCCTCATGTGTAAGAGCAATGCTGGTCCCCAGGGATGAGAACTTGAGTTCTCGAGTCACGAAAATGCTGGGGTTTTTTAGACTTGAGTCACTGGCCCCGAGACTCAAGTCGGGTCCAAGACTTGAGTCATGGATGTCACTGACTTGGATCCAACTTGAGTCTCGGGGCCAGTGACTCGGAAAAGAGTCACGACTTGAATTTGACTTGCGTCTCGATTCCCTTTCATGTGTGTGTGCTGGCGTGCTTTTTTGCTGCCGTTTTTGTGTCACCCTGAAGACCTCGAGGGCAATTCGGAACCTGTACTTCAGACAGTTGGAAGATGGAAAGGTGGTTCTAGGAAGTGGGGCTGTTGAGGGGAGGAGGAAGGCGTTTTGCTCAAGGACCTGACTCTTTTCTTGAAATGTCTCGGGACTCGAGTCAGCATGACTCGAAAATTTCCACAAGTCGAGTTCTTGACAGCCTATGCTATTACTTGTGAGTTGCGGGGTGGCTGACTCGAGATTCGACTCGCGACTTGCGCTTAGTGAACAGCCCACATCACTACAGCTGGTGGATGGCACTGTCAAATGGATTTCTCCACGAGTTGCTTGCCCTTTTGGTTTCACTCTCGCGCCGCATCGGCCTGTCTTTCTAGCTCTTGTGGTTGTTGCTCCCATAAATTATTAACTGGCGCGCTTGTTTAGCACGACTGACTTGTGGTGGGTTCGCACCCCTCCAAGGGCCCCCCTCCCGCTTTCATTTGTTTAATTTTTTTCCCCTTTATTATCGGCATAAATTTCAATATTTAATCTCCCCGTCATGAATATTGCACGAACCCTAAATATCTCTGGAACAGATTGCTAAAGCGGTTTTCATTAAAATCGCTCCCGCCGGAGACTTCTGGAAGACGAGGGCACTTTAAAATTCCTTTTCAATGGAGAAGCAGAGGGGGGCTTGGTGGGGGACAGATTGTGTGCGTGGGGAGTGGGGCGATGACTCTATTAGCTGTGGTGGTATGGGGAGACCTTTGCTCAGGATAAGGCACGTGCCTTGCGTGCAGAAAGCCTCCCCCCCCCCGATTCAACACTTGGAATCGCCAACTTCCAAAGGTCCTGGTTTGGGAAATCAGTTTTTTTGGGGGGGGGGCTGCTGTCACTTTGAGGGCCCCACGGGGAAACCCTGGTCTGATGCAGCGAGGCTCTTGTTTTCCTGCTAGCCGGAAGTGATGTCATTAACCTGGAAGTGATGTCGTGGCCGGGAGTGCCGTCGTCGTCGTCTTCTGAGAAGGCAGCCAAGAGCCGGGCGATTTCTCCGCCCTTTTCCGATAGCAAAGTGAATCGGAAAGGGGAAAAAAAAAAAGCCTCTTTACACCCTTGATTCAAGCAAAAGAAAGACACAGCCCTCCCCCCCTTTCCAACACCCCATCTTCCCAGATTTTCAAGATGGCTGCTCTAGGTGCTACGCGACCCACCTGAAATTGGCTCATGACCCGCCTTGCGGGTCTCGAACCCCACTTTGAGAAACACTGCCGTCGGGCGTTGATGCCTCTGCGGGCCTCCAGAGGGGTTGGAAAAGCAGTTCCCGGTTTTTGAGCTCAGTCCTTTGGGGCCTTCAGACATGGGCTTAGAACCTTCCGTAGGTCAAACCTGCACGTTCCAAACGTGCCGGATTAAAGAGGGCCCACTGCCGATCAGTATGGAGGATGGAGAGAGAGGGAATGAAAGCAGGCATTTCTTGTGAGCCGGGAGGATGCAGAAACTTGTTTTTGTAGGTCCACTTGCTCCCTGGGGCTTCCCAGCTTTGCCTCCCGGTCTCCCAGGGGGCTGATCAGAGGTTGTGGATAAACAAGCTTTAATTAACCTGCGGCGGCAATAACAAGCCCCTAACTAGGCTGGGCCCAACTAGCTCTGGACCGGGGGCACCGCGGTGGGGCGGAGTGGGGAGAGGGAGCTTCAACTCGGCCAGGGCACAGGGCTGGAAGGGCGAGGCGCGGAGGTGAGGAGGCTGCGCTGCAATAATTGGAACCAGGAAATTGGAGGCTATATATAAAAACAGGCCGGGGAGGGGCTGGAAGGAGACAGCGCTGCAGAATACATAAACGCAGGGGCGTCGTATTTGGCGCTGGGCTTCGCTTTCAAAGCTTGGCTGCCGCCTCTTAAATTGCATTTCTGCGTGGGGTCCACAGAAGCCTCCTTGATTTCAGCCCAGGCAAAAAACAAATCTTACTTTATTTATGACAAAGTGCGTCGGACCCATTCAAATATGTGAGTTTGGTGCTTTTGTTAATTCCTCCTGCTCAACTCTTGCTAGGGGCTCCTCACCAGTTCGGGGGCTTGGAGGCTGTTTGGAGAGGCCGCCGTCCCCTGCCCAAGTTTGGCGATGCCGTGCAGAATCTATTTGCACGTTGAAATTGGTTCTGCCGAGGCCCCCGTGGAAGTGTGAATGTAAAGCTGGAGCAAGCGGGGAAGAAGCTGAGGAAAGGGAGGTGGGGGCTGCTCTTCGCAGGGTGTCGGCGGCACAGAGAAGCCACTGCATCAGCCCTACCCCCACCCCAAATCAGCAATGGCAGGGCTGGGGCAGATAGGACAACCCTGCTGGATCAAGCCAAACGGCCCATCCAGTCCAGCTTCCTGTGGTCCACCAGATGCCTCAGGGAGCACATGAGACCACAAGACGCCTGCATCCTGTTGCCACTCCCTTGCGCCTGGCATTCAGAGGTAGCCTTCTTCTAAAGTGAGGAGGTTGCGCCACCCATCTCAGTTACTTTTCCACTGGTGTAGAAGGCTAGGCTGGTGAACCAAAGCAGAGACTGCTGGTCAGGACCTTGGACAGCTCATAGGAGAAGCCAGCACGCAGGCTGTCTGCTTGGCCCGAAGGGCTCAGACGGTGCTCCAGCGAGGAGATGGAGGAGGTGGCTTCTCACTGAAGATCTTAGTTGTGTGTTGGGCATTTAGGGCGTTGGCTCCAACCCTCCTCCTTCCCCTATAAGACCCACACCTGACTTGGGAAGGGCTGGCTCAGATAGCACAGGAAGCAGTGGTTGATCCTCACTCAGGGACCCTCAAGGCAGTGCTCAGGATTGGACGGCTGTGGCCTGGCAATAGGCCACAGGAGAATGTAGCTCCTGAGGCATCCCTGATGCAGGGAGCTCAGCTGGCCGCGGGGGAGCCCAGGACCTGCTCCAATGGAATTCCCCTCCTTGAAATATCTCCTCCACCTTATTTCTATTCCTGGGGTCCTGACACAGGGCTGGGCTGGCCCGTTGGTGTTGCCTGATAGGCCTGGGTGCTCGATCAGTGCCCAACTGCGACGCCACCCCTGCGGAGCACGCTCGTTCTTGCGCAGGTGCACCTTTTCCCAACACCCCGAATTCCTCATTCCAGCCTCTCAGCTCACATCCTACCTTGTGCTCCCCTTCCCTCTTGTGAAGAGCTAAGCGATTATGTAAGCCTTCCCCCCCCGGCTGCATGATTTATTAATGCTTATTTATTTATCTATTATTCAGCTGTCTTCCTAAACCCGTGGGGCGTGTAGAATCCAGAACTCTGCCCCGTCGCTCTGGGCCGGGCTGCCATCATGGGCAACAGTTGCCCCCCTCCTAAGCCCTCCTCCAGCAGGGGGCGCCGTCCAGCCCGAACCCCAAACTCTTCCCCAAAGCACCGTAGAGTTGCTGGCCTGGCCTGCGCAGAAAGGGGAGTGGTGGCGCAGCGGGTTAAACCGCTGCTGCTGGGCTTTCCGACCGGAAGGTTGGGAGTTCGAGACTGCATGACGGAGTGAGCTCCCGTCGCTTGTCCCAGCTCCTGCCAACCTAGCAGTTTGAAAGCACCTAAATGCAAGTAGATAAATAGGGACCACTTCGGGGGGAAGGGAACGGCGTTCCGTGCGCTACGGCATAGAGTCATGCTGGCCACATGACCACGGAAGCTTGTCCTTGGACAAAACGCCGGCTCTACAGGCTTTGAAACAGAGATGAGCAGCGCCCCCTACAGTCGGTCCCGACTAGACCATTCGGTCGTGGGGGAACCTTCACCTTTACCTGCGCAGAAAATGGAAGCACTTCAAAGCAAGAACCCGCCTCGGGTTTGCCAGCTTTCTGTTTTGGAATGGGTGTCAACAAGCCGAGCGTAGATTCTCGGTGATTAGGAGTTTTTAAAAGCAGGGCGTTCATTGCTCTCGCAGCGGAGCTAACGGGTGGGGCCCCAGCTCCTTGCCCCCCCCTTGCCAACCAGTAGCTTTCATTCCATTTCTGTTTCCTTTCTCTCTCCCCTTCGTCTTAAGTAATTGTTTGAAGGCCGGGCGGGCGTCCCTCTTCTCCAGTGCTGGAGTGCAGAGCTAGCCAATTTATTTTCTTGCACGGGTGTGCAGGCGCTGTCGCACGGAAGCCGCAAGTACGAATCCTGCGCCTGCAGGGAAGGGAGCCTGGCCCTGTCTCCTCACCTTGTTCCGCAGCTTCTCTGCCAGGGAGCTGGTCTCAGGGGTCTCCAAATGCTGATGCTAAAATAACCTGCTTAGTCTTTCAGGGGTGCAGAAGAGAGTGATGAAAATGATGACGGGGCTGGGGCACATCCCTGATGAGGAAAGGCTGCAGCATTTGGGGCTCTCCAGCCTGGAAAAAAGGCGCCTGAGGGGGGACATGACTGAGACATACAAAATTATGCATGGAAGGGATAGAGTCGATAGACGGATGTTCTTTTCCCTCTCTCACAACACCAGAACCAGGGGGCATCCGCTAAAACTGAGGGTTGGGAGAGTTAAAACAGATAAAAGGAAGTACTTTCTTTACCCAGCGGGTCATTAATCTGTGGAACTCCTTGCCACAGGAGGTGGTGATGGTATCTGGCCTAGGCACCTTTCAAAGGGGATTGGACTTCTGGAGGATGTCCATCGTGGGCTGTAGGCCGCGATGGGTGGTGCAACCTACTTATGTTATAAATTGGCTACTTCTGAATGCCAGGTGCAGGGGAGTGGGAACAGGATGCAGGCCTCGTGTGGTCTCGCGTGCTCCCTGAGGCATCTGGTAGGCCGCTGTGAGATGCAGGAAGCTGGGCTTGATGGGCCTTGGGCCTGATCCAGCAGGGATGTTCTGATGTTTTTTTCTAAAAAAAAAAAGTTCAGTTGGAGCCCATAGGCAAAACAGCTAAGAACCTCACAAAGGCCAGCGGATTGAAGGTGATTTCCAGTCGCAAGGGGGCGCAAAACTGGAAGGGGATCAGCTATCCATGAGCACCCCCAGCTCCTTTCTCTCGCCACCCTTGCTCACCTTGGCTGAAAGGCCCATTTGATCATGCCCCAGATCATGCCCCATATTGATCATGCCCCAGAGACTTAGTTACTGCATCAGAAAAAAAGAGGGGGTACGGGGGGCAGACCGGTTAGCTGCCCCCTTGGCCGCAGATGGGACCCAGCCATTAACTGCCACTGCCACTGTTTCTCCCCCTCCAGCTCCACCTTGGGGGGAGGCCCCTGCCCGGAGACGGCCGCTAACTGGTTTTGCCTGCAGCTTGCATGTGGCTATTAGGAGCTACAAAACTTGGGAGCTGCCACCAGGGAGTGCTTGCACTTAGCACACAGGCTTTGATCTTTAATTAGCGATCCAGGGAGGGGGGAAAGGGGGGCCCCAAGAAACCCAACGAGAAACCGCCAGGCTCGTTTTGGGCGTCGGGGATGGGAAAATGCGCAGAAGACTCTGCGCTCCCAGTGAGCAAAAACCACGTTCCAGGGCCTGGTGCGATAGCGCGGCCATCCCGTTTGCGTTCCAGGCTGGGACACTGCCCCTTTAAGATCGTGCAGAGGGGCTGAGGGGGCAGTTCCCCCCCACTTAAGGTCTCACTCTTCCTTTGGCCCTTGCTAGAGCACTTTACAAGTGTGGAGCTGTCCGAGGTGCTAGGTAAAGGTTTCCCCACGACCGAATGGTCTAGGTGTGACCGACTGTAGGGGGCGGTGCTCATCTCCGTTTCAAAGCCTGTAGAGCCGGCTTTTTTGTCCGAGGACAAGCTTCCGTGGCCATGTGGCCGGCATGACTCTAAGGAACGCCATTCCCTTCCCACCGAAGTGGTCCCTATTTATCTACTTGCATTTTAGGTGCTTTCGAACTGCTAGGTTGGCAGGAGCTGGGACAAGCAACAGGAGCTCACTCCGTCACGCAGTCTCGAACTCCCAACCTTCCGGTCGGAAAGCCCAGCAACAGCGGATTAACTCGCTGCGCCACCATGTCCCTACTATGCTAACTCCTTGCCAAACTGGAAATGTGCATGAGAATTGGGGTATTTCCCCCACCCTCAAAACACACACACACACACACACACACACATTCTCAACGTTACATCAGTCTGGAATATTGTGGGGGGGGGGGACAATGGCTCCCACCAGCAGCTGCTGTTTCCTTGCACTGCTTGAAGAAGGTCTGGGCCATTGTGGGGGCAGGGAGCAAGATGGCAGCCTCCATATGCCAATCCGCTGAGCTCCGCAAGGCTGCCTGAATGTCCTGGGTGTCGATGCCACATGTGGCCCTCTTGAAACAGCCTTCCTCCCCCACTTACACAAACTGCAACATTGCATTGCTGAGACTTCTGTGCGGGTTTTTTTGGGGGGAGGGGGGGGTTTCCTGCACCACCAGAAAGCTGCATTCCCGTGGCTGGAGACAGAGTTCTGGTTCTTCTAGAGAAGTGAAGCTGGAGTGGTGTCCGTGGGCACCTCTGTGGGCTTGCTGTCGTTGCTGAGCAAAGAGGTTCGCCAGGCTTCTGCAAAAACCTAGTGAACCTGTTTGACCGGAGACTGTGTCGGGGTGAGCAGGGGTGCCACATGTGGCCTTCGCTGTGTCTTGCTGCCGCCAACCCCTGGGGAGGAAGAGGGAGCTTCTGCCTCCTGGCAAAAGGTCTTGCTTGGGGGGGGGGGCGTCCGGTTGGGAACGGCACCGACCCTGCTTGCCACGGGGACAGACTCGCGGCTCCTGAGCGGCTTCAGCAGCCGGCAGAGAAAGAGGGATTGGCCCTGGTGTGATTGGACGGGATAATTCTCCGGCCTCGACAGATGGGCCTGGGGGGATTCCCCCCCTTTATGGAGATCTCAGTGAAAGTGGATTACGGAGCTATCCCATTGCATCGCCCTTGAGCAGGGATTAGAGGCCCCCATGCAGACACAGACGGAGAGCTGCTTGCTTTCATCAGGCTGGCTTATGGGGTCGGTGGAGAAGGTCGGGGTGGGGTGAGGGGGGGAGAGCAAGGGTGAGGCAAGGAGGGGAGGAACACGGAGGAATCCTGCTGGGAAGCTGAGAGCCAGTCACTGCTGAGAACCTTGAGGGCTGCCTTTCCTGAGTCAGGCCTTGGCCACTCTGGTTCTGCACTGTCATGCTCTGACTGGCAGTAGCCAACGAAGGAAGGAACGATCAAGGGCTCGGGGAGACAGTGTCCCAGGTTCTATGACCAGGTCTGGAGGTCAGGGGCAAGGTCACCTGGTTGGTGGGGGAGAATGAGATTTGTGTGGGTTGTCCGGGGGTGGGATGGGGTGATTTGGGAACCACAGTCCAGATGGCCGGGACTGTGAAAATAGAGGCATTCCCAATCTGGGTGGGAAGCCTCCCTGTCCGGCTGGGAATGCCTCTTCCAAGGGTGGTGCTCACCACTGCAGACGCCTGCCTCCACCGAGCACCAAGTGTTTGTCTTGTTCCAGTGCTGCGGATGGGAACCCAAACGTGCGCCCTTCGAACCAGGCCAATTAAGATGAATTCCACACCGTTTCACGACAAATAAAAAGCGTTTGCAATCAGGTTGCAGCCCCGGGAACGGTCGTAGAGAACCGGCGGCCTTTTCTGTGCTGCTGCTTGGTCCTGGAAGATTTTAAAACGCCCTCCCCCCCCCCCGCTTCCCGCCCCACGACTTAGCCGTCCTCTGCCCTTTCCTGTTCTCCTTGGAAGATGTCACTTTCGGTCTCCGTCTCACGGCGCCTCTCTGTGGGCGCAAGGCAGGGCTGGGGAGCAGTGCGCGGCAGTGGCAAAAGTCATTTGCGTTATGGAGCTGGGTGTCAGGGCGGAAAAACTGCTGAGGCGGCAGCGCAGGCTTGTGGGGGGGGGAGAGGTGGAGTGTCTTGTTGAGGCTGCATGCCTGCGGTGCCCGAGCGAGGCGGAAAGAGGAGGCTCGTCCCTGGGAAATAGAACGAGGCTGGGCAGCTTGCACTCAGTGGCAGAGTCCCTGCCATGCCCGCAGAAGGTTAGACCCCTGGCCTGCATCTCCAGGCAGGCTGGGAAAGGCCCTGGTCTGACACCCTGAAGCGCTGCTGCCAGTCAGAGCTAAAGGGACCAAAAGGGCCCAATCCTCACCTGGAGTTAGGCTGGCACAGTTAGGCCAGCAGCGTTTGGCCAGCACAAGTATGTTAGGACCCCTCTCAGAGTCTGAGAGGCCAGCACACAGACGTGCACCGTCCGCCCTGACTCCGAGAGGGGTGCAAACGGCACTCCCTTATATCTGGCGTTCTGAGGTAAATTTCTGAGGTAAAATTCTGAGGTAAATGAAGCAAAATCTGGTCGGCACAAGGGACACCGTGAAGGACGTTTGGACCACTCTCTGAGGCAGAGAGGCCAGCACACAGATGTGCGCCATCCCCCATGACTCCCAGAGTGGTCCAAACGCCACTCCCTTGTATCTGGCATTCTGAGGTAAATTTCTGAGGTAAAATTCTGAGGTAAATATGAGGTAAATAAAGCAAAGTCTGGCCAGCACAAGAAACACCGTAAAGTATGTTTGGACCACTCTTGGGGTCAGAGAGGCCAGCACACAGATGTGCGCCATCCCCCATGACTCCAAGAGTGGTCCAAACGTGCTTTATGGTGGCCCTTGTGCCAGCCCAACGTTGCTGGCCTAACTGTGCCAGCCTGGTTCTGGGTTCGGGTTGCGCTCTCAGGCTGTCTGCTTCGGCCGAGGGGCAGCGCGTCCGCTTTGCGTGCAGAAGGGATTCAACCCCGGCAGGCTCACCAAGTAGGACTGGGAGGGGGAAATGCCACCTGAAGCCCTGGGAAGACGCTGCCAGCCTGTGCCCCCCTCAGGCCGCTCAGCCACGGCTCTCTAAGCGGGACTCCGGCCAAAGGGGGGCAGACGTCAGCCCGGCCAATGCTTTTTCCACCCAGTGAGGGAAGCTGCTGTGACCACTGGGCTTCAGCCCCCCTGCCACGAGGCACCCACCCGTGGAACGTGGAGGTGGGCAGGCTTTTGCAGCCGGCTGTCCTGATGCTCCCGGCCGGGAGGGAGGGAGAAAGGGGAGAGGGCCGTCTGGGCTATTTCTGGCAGCCTGCGAAGCCTGGAGCCTCCGGGGAGACTCCTGTCGGCTCCTCTCACCAAGACAGAGCCGGAGTCCCAGTTTAGACGCTGCTCTCTGCCACTCCCCTGCCCACTCCGCTCCTTCTGAGCTTGACAGGCCGGCAGCCCGAGGCCTCCTTGCTGAGGGGTCCAGGGGGCAGCCCAAGTGCCAGCCCCCCCCCCACGCCACAGCCCCCTTCCCCCTGGCCCCGGAGAGCCCCCCTCTGTCTCGCTGGCTGCCGGACTGCAGGGCAGGGGGATCGATTTGCCTGGCTCCGATTTTGGGCCCCCCCCCCGGCTGCTTCTCAGAATGGGAGGTGCACAGGCCAGCTTGTGTTCTTCTTCCTGTGTGGCTGTGTGCGTTGCAGAGTGTTGTTCGGTCTGCGGAAGAGGCATGCTTGCTCTAATCCAGGGGTCCTCAAATGTTTTAGCGCCGGGGCCCACTTTTTTTCCGAAGGGCACTTGTGTCGGGACCCGCCGGAAGCGAGGCCATGAACCTGGAAGTGATGTCACAGCCGGAAGTGACATCGTCAAGCAGGAGATGGCCTCATTGTGTCATGATCGAATGGCCCTCCTGGAATGCGAGCTGGCATTCGTGGACTGCAGCAACCGCCCGACCCCGAAACGTCCCTTGACAGAAAGCAAGAGGCGGACAAAATGTGATGCAAAAGCGCTGAATTAAAACCAAAATTGAAAAGCCCTCGCTTGGAAATGCAAACTGCAAACGCTCACAAAAGGAATGGAGCAAGAGTTAGGTCTGCAGTTTCCAAGGTGGAAACTTTCCCAGCTTTCTGCGACCCACCTGACATCAGGCCGTGACCCACCAAGTGGGTCCCGACCCACAGTTTCAATAACACTGCTATCGTCGAGACATATTTTTGTCTCATTCTCTCGTTGTTGCAAGATCTCACACATGTGCATGCATACGCGCACACACACACACACACACACACACACACACACACACACACACAGAGAGATTAGCAGGCCTGGCTCTGCGGGGGCCCGAGAAAAATTCCCCACTGCCTCTGTGGTTTTTATCGACTCCCCTCGGAGCACAGCTGATAAAATATTGTTTTATGGATTAGGAGATGGACTGCGAACGAGCTAATAATGGACCCTCCTGATCAATGCCTTGCCGTAATGGACTGGAGACCGGGCAGCAAATCGCCTGTTCCCCTTCGGGCCTGGCAAGACTAAGGCCTGGCTCCACCCTCTCCCTCCAGGTCTGCCTGCGCACTTAAAACCTCTGGCTCGGACCCGAAAGTCCAGTGTCTTCCCTCCTCTAGCTCTCAGGCGGTTTTCCTTGGGAGACTCCCAAACTGGGCGTAGAACCAGGATACTTCTCTTGCTGTTTGTGCCACACTAAGGATGACTGCCTTGGAACATGGAAGCTCTATTTTGCTTTTGTCGATAGGAAACTTATATTGAACCAGGGGTCCACCTAGCTCAGCGCTATCTCTGATGGCTGTCAGCGGCTTCTTTGGGGGGGGGGACTTTTCCAGCCCCTCCTGGAAGGACTGAATCTCCATTGAGATTCCATTGAGCCTATCTTCCCTGAAACTGTATCACTCTTTTTTTTAAGAACGTCCGATTTAGCTAGTGACCCACAGTGCATCTTGTGTCCGGGAGTTCCGCATGCCAACTGCGAGAAAGAGCTCCCGTTTGCCTCTCCAAATCCCCTTTTTGCGGGGGTGGCTCTGAGCACTCGCGTTCCGAGGCGTTATAAATCTCGCCGCGTTGTAAATCTCTAGCGAGGCTCTCCTGGCTTGTCTTTTTCTTCTTCTTTTTTTTTATATTTTCTCCGGCGCACGTAGCTCAATCCACAGCGTGTTTGATCAGACCGAAGCCCCACTTCATTCAGACTTGCTCTCTATTAAGTGTGCCCAGGATTTCAGCCTAAGTCTAGGAAAAGGCCACGCAGGGAAGGCATGATGGAGGAATTACGCCGGTGTGTGATCTGCCGGGCTGCCGATAAAATGGATTACGGAGCCCCGGCTAGAGGTTATTAAACCGGCTCCATCGTCTCTCTCTCAGCTTCCGGCTTCCAGTTTGTTTCCTAGTACGAGCCAAAGAGCCCCCTGGGGGGCCACCCCAATGGCCTGGACCCAGTTGCTCAATTGGAGCACCTCCTTCCATGCCAACCTGCCCATTTGTCAGACGCCCTTCTTGGGCCAACCCCACCTTGGGAAGTTCGGTGCCCCAGCCCCCACCTTCAAGCAGCCGCCAAGCCCCCACACCCAGAAGCTGGTCAGACTCTCTGCGCACAGTTCTTCCGAATTGGCCGTTTTTTTCGCCTACCCCAGACTGGCGAGGGAGGGATGCTGCGTTCAGGAAGGCTCGTGTTTTTAAACAAGGGTCGCTTGGGCTTAATAAAGTGGCCCAGGTTTAAGCCCAAGCTGCGGACTGGTGTCTTTGTTGGGGGGCTGCAAGGGGAAACAGGCGACCTCAGAATGCCAGGTGCAAGGGAGTGGCGGCAGGATGCAGAGATGCTCCCGGAGGGATCTGGTGCTTCTGTTCAGCTAGACCTTCAGCCAGGTTCAATTGTGTGGCCTCCTTTGCTTTGTGTGGGCATGTGGCTAATTTTTGCAGCTACCCCTGGCAAGAATTTAACTTTTATGCACTGCCTCGAATGTCAGTTTTGATTAAAGGAATGTACATTTAGTAAACAAACCTCTCTCTCTCTCTCTCTCTCTCTCTCTCTCTCTCTCTCTCTCTCTCTCTCTCTCTCTCATATGTTTATTTGCCTGGCAGCAAGGTTAAATCCTGGACTCACTAACTCAGATTTTATCGCATTTATCTCAGACGCCAGAACAGGAAGGAGCTGTGGTTGCAATTTAATTTGCTTGGGGTGGAATCCAGACCTTAGAACTTAAGAAGAACGTAAGAAGAGCCCTCTTTAGGATCAGGCCAAAGTCCAGCTTCCTGCATCTCCCAGTGAAAAGACAAAAGAAAATACTTTTTTTTTTCCTTTTAACCCCACGTGGAATTAGTCTGTGGAACTCCTTGACACCGGAGGTGGCAAGGGCGTCTAGATGCCTTTAAAAGGGGATTGGAGAGGTTGATGGAGGAAAAGCCCATTACATGGCAGGGTTATTTGAAGCCATGATGGGTATATGCAACCTCTTAGTTTTAGAAGTGGGCTATTTCAGAATGCCTGGTACAAGGGAGTGGCAACAGGATGCAGGCATCTTGTGGTCTCATGTGCTCCCTGAGGCTTCTGGTGGCCCGCTGGGAGATGCAGGAAGCTGGGCTAGATGGGTCTTTGGCCTGATCCAGCAGGGCTCTTCTTATATGTTGTCTTTTCTCCAGCGGTACACCTGCTTTTCGGCCCCCAACCTGTCGGCCCCGTTGACACTTTTGATTTCTTTTGCAGTGGACGGCTGCATCCACCGGGCCGCAGGGCCGTTGCTGAAGGAAGAGTGCCGGACCCTGAACGGGTGCCAGACTGGCAAGGCCAAGATCAGCTCCGGGTACCGGCTCCCAGCCAAATGTAAGTAACTGCCGGCTGCCCAAGGTGTCAAGGTTGTAAATAGGCTTTTTTTCTTCCTGATTCTCTTTGCTCTTGGAAAACGGCTGAGAAATCACCCAACCGAGAGCTGCGTTCTCAGGAAAGCAGCAGGCTCTGGAGTCACAATGACGGCACCTCCGGCCGTGACACCACTTCCGGTGGGTCCTGGACATTCTGAAAAGTGGGTCCTGGTGCTAAAACATTCTATATCATTGGAAAGGTAATTTTAATGCGGAATGCAAGGAAACGAACCCTGTTGCAATTTATGCATGCTATCCAACGTTACGGCCAATTCACCAGGAAAGTTTTTATTTGATTTGATCTCGTCGTTGGCGGGGAATGGGGGGGGTTTACAAAAACGTCTTTGGCTTCCGGGTAGCAGCTGTCTTAGCTGTGCCGGTGGATCAGTGCTCTCAGCGTGCAGACCCTCTGCTCAAGATCTTGGGGGGTGGGTAACCTGGTGCCAGCCTTGGCAGGGTAACGGTGAGATAGACTGTGGAAATATAGCTGAGGCCAGGCAGAAGATATAGGGCGATAGAAAAAGAACGAACAGATTAAAACACAGTTTTTATCCTAGCGCAGTGTCTAGACTAAATGCGGTGGTATAGTGACATGTTGAGTAGAATTTTAAGCAAAGTGGGATTGTATGTGTTGTTTTTCTTTTTCTTTTTGTTGTAATAATAAATAATAATAATACTTGGATTTATATACCACCTTTCTTAGGTCACCAGATTTCTCTGATGACTATAACTCAAGGCGGTTTACATGGGCAGACTTTATTCAGAAACCCGAAGGTTTTTACAATTTATACAGAAATGTTCTGTCTTTCAAGAACTACACACATACAGATGGATCTTTCTGGATTTAGTCCTTCTTTCTGGCCACCCGTTTGTCTTCTTGCTGGCTGATAAATGGCTTCCCTGCTCCCACCAGAGAAGCGGCTGAACTTCGGCACAACTCCCCCTCACACAAGGCAGCCGAAGCTCAGCTGTTAATCAGCCGCAATTAACGAGGTCTGCCGCTCACAGAGACTTCCGGCTGTCCCGAACTGGCGACCTTCAGATCTTCAGCTCTTATCTTCAGGCAAACGGAGGCACGACTAAATCTTCTGCCACAGTGTATTGTGTTGTTTTTACCATGCGAAAGCACCTAATTTCGTTGTACATGTGTACACGTGTACAATGACAAATAAATTTCTATTTCTATAAGGTGCCTGTAATGGCTCCTCCACAAAAACTGAGAGAGGGCACCAGGTATTGACTGCCCAGTTTATTCTCCACTGCAAAGGGAAAGTATCCTTCTGTCCTCCCCCCCCCCACCAAATCTGCTGCTTCCCTTCCATAAGACTCTTCCCCCACCCACCCCCCAAAAAAACCCTGACGCTTGTCTGTCTAGGTGGTGCGTGCTAATGAACCGTGCCACGAAAGAGACAGCTTTGACTCTCACACTTCCCGTCTGATAATTCGGCTGTGGAGCATGCGGCGGGAACAATAGCATTGTAAATGTGACACTTAAGAGGAGGAGAGAAAAAAGGGGGGTTGCAGTCAGGAGGGGCTCTGCGCTCCCCATCACTGCGGCTGAGAAAATGTAGGAGTTGCGGCTGATTTGCGTTTTGGATCACCTATTGGGAAAGGTCGTTCAGATGGCCTTGGCAGAGGGGGAGGGACCACCCTGCGTAGAATCCGGATCCAAAACCAGTTCGGAGGGAAGTTTCCCCCCGCCCCCAATAAACCAGAACTGAATCCAAACCTAAAATCTCTCGGTTGCTGGGATTTTCAAGCAGAACTGAGCCCCTAAATAGAAGATGTGCTAGCCTCAGTTGGACGGTGGAACAGATTGCCACTGGAGGGAGGTGGCGGATTCTCCCTCAATGGGGACTTTCAAGCAGAGGCTCCACAGGCACCAGGGGGATTTCCTGCAACAGGCAGGGGGTTGGACTAGATGACCTCCGAGATCCCTTCCAATTCTATGATTGTAAGTCATATGATAATCTGCCCAGAATGGATCTAACCAGATCAAAGTGACTGAACTGGTTATCCAACCACTTATTAAAGCTAATGTCTCCACCAGAACCGACCTGGAGAGATTAAAAAAATACTGATGGACACAAACTGGGTCTGCTGAAATCCACATTCTAAATGGTCCCCTGCTTTGAGAGCTGTGTGTGTTCTCCAGAAACACAAAAGAGGAATATTTTCCTTTGGGCAAAGCATATATCATCTTGAGATCCACGACTTCCCCCTTTTTAAAAAAATAAATAAAAATATCAAGTTTCTAGGCCTTATGGCCACGACTGTAGACATGATGGAAGTGCACAAGCTATGCTCTTTCTCAAGCCGTGCAGAAAGCCGAACAGGGCCATGTTTCAACCCAGACTGATTTCCTGCTGCTTGCAGAATGTGTCAGCCTCGCTTCCACAACTGCGTCCCTGCGCCTAAGACATAAATGCAGGTTTGCATAGGCTTGTAGCGGGTTTTATAAATCAATCGACAGCCGGGCGGGAAGGCAGATTCACAATCGTGGTTCCAACGAGAGAGAGAGAGAGAGAGAGAGAGAGAGAGAGAGAGAGAGAGAGAGAGAGAG
>JAJKFI010000133.1:1569504-1630572 GCA_029204185.1 Lerista edwardsae | reverse complement strand
AATAATAATAATAATAATAATAATAATAATAATAATAATAATAATAAATGTATTTATATACCGCCTTTCTTAAGATCACTAGATTTCTCTAGTGATTACAACTCAAGGCGGTTTACATAGGCAGACTTTTCATAAACCCGAAGGTTTTTACAATTTACAGAAATGTTCTGTCTTTCAAGAACTACACACATTCAGATCTTCCTTTCTGGATTTAGCCTTCTTTCTTTAGCCACCCGTCTGTCTTCTGCTGGCTGATGCTTCCCTGCTCACACCAGAGACGCAGCTGACCTTCAGCACACTCCTCCTCCCACGAGGCAGCTGAAGCTCAGCTTTTAATCAGCCGCAGTTGCCAAGGTCTGCCGCTCTCAGAGACTTCCTGCAGTCCCAAGCTCACGACCTTGAGATCTTCAGGTGTTATCTTCGGGCAAACGGAGGCATTAACCCTCTCGGCTAAATCTTCTGCCAGGTCTGATAATCCTGAAGGGTGTTTTGGAATTTGTGGAACTGACTGCCACAAGATTTTGGATAGGGTTTGAAATATGATATCCCATTTAGACCGGGGTTTTTTCTTCTCAATATTGTCAATACAAGATAGACAAAGTAGATATTAGATAGATAGATAGATAGATAGATAGATAGATAGATAGATAGATAGATAGATAGATACATACATACATACATACATACATACATACATACATACATACATACATACTTTATTACGGTCAACCGACCAGCCATAACAGAAACACAGAAAATTTACACAAAAACATAAAATCAAGCATTTGTACACTCCAATTTCCTTCTTACCATCCGAGCAGCATGACAGAAACAGGCAACCCCAAAAGATACGTCCGGATCAGAATCAGAAAGAAGAAAAGCAATTTGTACTTCCTCCTGCAACCCCATTATATTGCTGAGAGTTGGAAAAATAAATTTGACCCTCAGATCGTCATAAATAGGACATTGTAAAATAATGTGGTCAGTAGTGTCCACCACATTTTGAGAACAGGGGCACCATCTCTCTAAATAGGGACACCTAGTGAAGCGTCCCAAAAGGACTGATGAAAACAAAGCATTCAGCCTAGCTTTTGTAAAAGCAATCCTAAATTTGGGGCTAGTGATGTTAAAAAAATATCTAGCAGGGAAGAGAGAGAAAGCCTGATCTCCAAGAAAAACATGTGTAGGAACTCGAGCTCTCACTGATTAGATCTCAATTCAAGATCTACCAGCCTCTGACGTAAGATGTTTTTAGCACCACCCAGGTTCATCATCATTAGGGACTCGGGAGAAAGGTCACACTTACTAAAGTATTCCAAACATCTTTTTTCCCAGGTACCTATAAAGGGATCCGAAAAAATCAAATAAGTGAGATTGTTCTGTCTCAGGAGTATCTTCGAAAAGTAGTGTAAATGTTGGGATGTTAATTTGCACCTAGTTAATTTGCAAGTTGAAATGAGTTTGCAACAGAGCTTTTAGGCGGGAAAACCTGGTCATGTGACATGTACGGGTGAATGTTGCAATTATGTACAGGCTTGACTGGACTGCTTGTCAGTGATTCTGTAGTTAGTGTGTGAGGAGCTGTCTTTGGAGTGAGATGTGTGGAGTGAGAGACAGAGAGCTATGATTTCTATGAAGCTGTTCTATGTGTATATACGTTCTAAATACAGAGTTATATTTAGAACAAGTCTCCGCATCTTTATTTGAAGAACCTAAAGGTCACTCATCGTGTCCACCCTAACGCCGCAAAACACTTTCCCTTCAGGTCATGGGCCCAGCAGGCCGTTAGAAGGACTTTGAGTTGACCAGCAGTGACCAGTTCCAGGTTGGAGGAAGCTGAGACAAGGAAGAAGAATCTTGTGAGGTCAGCATGCAGACCAACGTTGTTGTGTTATAGGAAGAATGGTTTTTCTCTAAGGATTGTGGGATTGGGGCAAGAGCAAGATGGGAGATCGCTGTAGCCAGCTGACCCCTTGCAACATCATAGGAAACCGCGTAATTGGCTTGCCCCTTGCAACACAGAGCGAGAAAGATCGGAAATTAAGCATCCTGCTTTGAGCAACAGGGAGATAGTGGAGCCGCGAGACCGCTAATCTTGTTACTAGTTAAGCTTGTTAGCTTGTTTGCCGAGACTTCCTGAGCTAATCAAGCAGCCTTCTGATGTGTATTCAAGGCAATCAAGCCAGGTTATTGATTTCTAAGCAAACATCCTGTAAAACTGTAATAAAAATGGTGACCATGCTGCAATAAATCAGAACCTTATTGATCATATTGGTCTGCGTGTTCTCCCTCGCAATCGGTAACACGGCAAATGGTGACCCCGACGTGATTAGAAATAATCAGCGGACAGGTGCGAGGTTAGCATCCCGGACGGGGTAGGATCGCTGCGGATCGCTGAGGATAGGACCCAAAGGATCCCCCGGGCGCCGAAGAAAGGCGGAAAGAGAGAAGTGGCCACGCTGGCTGGTGAGTCAGGAAAAAAAAAAGGAGACTGATCGACAAAGTCCAAAGGGTGACGGTCGGATCAGGGACGGGATGGGAATAGCCGTATCGGCTTCGGAGACGGAAGGGCTCCGTGAATTGGCCCCGAAGTATGACTGTAAATTAAAGGAGAAAGATGCGGGCGCCCTATGTCAGTGCGCTCGAAGGCGGGGTCATTTGAAGGACTGGACGGACTTATTTTTGCAATTAACCTGGAGAAATGTCGGGACAGATTTGTGGGGTCTTGTGCAAGATGGACAGCCAGAGGCATGTAGCCCCACGGCCCCATCTGACCTCGCTAATGTTCCCTCGCCCATGGATGAGGACAGTATTTACCCGGACTTGTCAAAATGGAAACAAAACAAGGAGAGGGCAGAAAAGGAGGTGCCGGGGGGAGAGTGTGCTTGGAAGGAGGCGGAGGAGTGGATGATGGCACGATACGGGGAGAGAGGACGATGGAGCCCCTGGGAAAAGCGGGAGCTGGGAGCGCCCCTATCGCTTGCAGAGGAGGAGGAGAGAATAAGGACACAGGAAATGTTGGAAGAATGGGATGAGAGAAGAGAAAGGGAGAAAAAGGCTGCTCAGAGGGGCACGGAGGGGGGGAGGCAGACAACGAACCCCCTCCCCTCCCGGGATCCAGCCCCGCCAGGGAAAGACAAGACGTTTCATCATAGGAGGCGATGGAGAGCAGCAATACGGAATGCATCTTTAAAGGAAGATTTGACAATGCAGCCAATATTGGTGCTCGTGATCTGCCGAGGCAACGCTGCAGAATGAGCTCCCTTTAACTGGAATATGACTCATAAAATTCAAAATATATAATGGACTATGGCACACCCACTGACTTGACACCTTATGACATTGAATTGCTGACAGAGACGTTGCTAACACCTACTCAAAATATGTTGTCTCTGCAAAAATAGGAGCCCAAAATAATGGGAAGCCTTGCATGCAAAAAAAGAAAAAAGAAAAAAAAAAGAAAAAAAAAAAGGGAGAAAAAAGGAGGAAAAAAGGGAAAAAAAAGAGGGTTCATGTTAAATGTTACATGTTTGTCATGTGTGATAAAAATGTGCGCACTGTATGTCTTCATGTGTTGTCTGGATAAAATCCAGGTGTGGATGTATAGGCGTGTGTTTAAGTAAAAGTCCAGGCGTGTGTGCGTGTGTTGTCCTGGACTAAGAGTGTGTATGCATAGGGGTGTGTGTGTGTGTAGGTGCACCTTAAGAGAAATTCATGTTTGCGTGTGGGCACACCTCTGTGTCCCAATTTCTTCTCTGCCTCTCTGCCTGTTATCTTTGTGTCATCCTTAAGGCCTGATATTGTTGCAACACTTCTTTTCCTTTTTTTTTGAGCTCATGCCTGGTACCATGGTATATTTTTTGGTTTTGTGCACTACTTGTCCTCTGTTTAAAAAAATTTGGGTTAAGTTTAAACACTGGTGCGCATCAGAGTGCAATTTTAAACCTTGCCAAGAAAAAAACCATATGATCTTTAGAGGGTGTTCTAAATTAAATGCATAATTGTCTATTGGTGTTTTGTGGCTAAACTTGCGCATGTGGAAATCATAAGAATGCTTCAGCAATCATATTATACTGTAAGGGGCAATTGCAAAACTAGGGCACGCTGCAGCAGAACAAGACTTAAAGGCCTTTTGTAGTCCAACCAGATGTTGCCGCCTGGAAAAAGGCAACCCCCTTTCAGCGCTAAAGACATGGCCTGTTCCCCACTGTATAATCATAATTAGCTGCGTAGCATATATGATTTCTCAAAGTAAAGTAAAAGGTTGGTTTTGTATGTGAGTGTTTTACATGTTTGTTGTCCCTGTGGGGCTGTGGAACCAAGTGTGATTTCAGCCTCAATCCAAAGAACTCTGCACGATCCCAGGAACAAGCGAGCAAAGGAAAGCCCCAAACAGGAGCACTCTGTGCTGCTTCCTTAAAGAGAGAGAAAGGAGCAGGTTTGCACCTTACTTGCACACTTGCAGGGAGCTTCGTTGCAGTCCAAAGGCCAGGTCTAAAGTTTTTTCAGCCATTCTTAGAATATGCTCCCCCCCCCTCTTAGCCCAGTGAAGGGAGTGAGTGAGTTGGGTTTTCCAAACCCCCTCCTCTTTCCTATCAAGCAAAGCAGCAAGTCTGTTAGACTCTCTGCCACTGTAACTTGTAACAAAATCTTACTCTAAGCCTTGTTTTATAGCATTTCCATAAGTGCAGCAAAGAAAAGCAACAACCTCCTGCTAATATTTCCTGCGCATCACATTGAAATTAATTGCCTATCCAAGAGCATTACCTCTAATGAAATTCTTTTCGCCTAAATGCAATTTTACATAGGAGTCTTAAATATGCCAAGCAAATAAATGTTGCTAACTACAAAAAGTATGTGCTTTCTTTCCAAATAACTTACTTTTTCAACAGACTAGGCAGCAAAGCGTCACGTGAAGATGAGCCCTCAAAACTCTGCTATTAAAAGGAGCACTAATCAAAAAAGTTTGTTTTCAAATGCAGGAAAAAGAAAGCAAGTTTAAAAATGCCATTGCCAGTGATAATTTAAAACAAACGCCGGCTTTTCAAACCGGATACCTGCCAGTACTAATTTTACAAAGGCCAGTTGCTTTACAGTTGGTAGACCATTGTATCTCCTAAGCATGTATAGAATGCAAAGATTCAAAGTATTTGCTAGGTTCAATAATAACTTTAATTTAGGCCAAAAACTCAAAATGAGAAGAAAACCTCACCTGCACGTTTTATATGTTTATAAAATTGTCTGTAAAGCCCGTAATGTCAAACGCATTTCATGTTCATTTTAGTATTATAGACAGTGTGCATCTATTCTTCTTTCTTAAAGTCATCTTTTAAGCCCTAAATACAGGAAAAGCAGCTGTGAAGTACTACCCCGAGCCACTTCTCCAAAGAAGGCAAAAAGTGCTGCAGCCTTAGTAAACCCTGTTTAAAGAACTCTATTATAAACCTGAGGTCTTCATAAACTGTACTTCAGTTAAACATCTATTCAACCCTAAAACTGCAGTCACCCAAAAAAGAACCTCACAGAAAGATGCAGAACTGCGGCATTCGAGCAGCTTCCATCAAAACAAAAGCAAGGGACTCCAGAAAAAAGACTTTTGCAGCCATGCTGGCTGAAGCTACCTCTTAACATCCACTATAAATGCTAATTTCTGTTTTCTCTCACCTGCGTAAACCAATGCTTGTATATGTTATGTAATCATTGTGCAAACCCATGTCCCTTATGCCAAACCTTTACACGTATAAGTCCCCATCCAAACCAACCTCAACTTCACATACCAAAGCTTTTTTAAAAGAAAAGGGGGAGCTAGCCCCCTGGATCCCTGCCCTCATGGCCCTCAAGAAATAGTAAAAGAAAAGTCTAGAAAAGTTTCTTCTTAGAAAAATTTTCTTCTTAGTAAAAGCTCCTTTTGGACAACTCTGGTGGGAAAACACTTAACTTTATGGCAAAATTGTTTCCTTTATGAATACCCCATTGTGGTAAATTTGGCCTTAACGGGAAAAACACTTGCATTGCCTAATGGTCAGATGCACACAACGCCATATCTGGGAGAGGGGGGGGGCGGCCAGGGTGGCTGCAAGGATGCAGGGAAGGAAAGATTAGTGAACATCCTCCCATTACATACAGCATGTGAATGAAGAATTGGTGCAGACAACTGTACGTCGCCTGTTCCCCCCCCCAGTCTTAAAGAAATGAGAAATGCGAATCTAATGTCTGACAACAAGAGGCTATTTTTAGCCTAAAGCTACCCAATTTAGGCAAGTCCTGCCAAAAATCCAATCAATCCTTATCTGCCAAACTGTGGTTTCCCAACAGAATAGCTCAAAGTGAATTAAAACACAGGAAAAACACTTAGACACAATGAACATAACTGTCGTGCAAAACCTCATCAGAAAGCTAAACGCCATATTGCCCTACCTGCTGCACGCGTTTCAACCTACGCTATTCATAGTAACTATATGTATTATAATGTGTTTATTTGGTCCTTGTTTTTTTTTTGTATTCAAAAATGTTGCCTCTAGAACTTCACAGCAGCCTTTTAAAAAAGAGAGGGGGAGGTGTTGTGTTATAGGAAGAATGGTTTTTCTCTAAGGATTGTGGGATTGGGGCAAGAGCAAGATGGGAGATCGCTGTAGCCAGCTGACCCCTTGCAACATCATAGGAAACCGCGTAATTGGCTTGCCCCTTGCAACACAGAGCGAGAAAGATCGGAAATTAAGCATCCTGCTTTGAGCAACAGGGAGATAGTGGAGCCGCGAGACCGCTAATCTTGTTACTAGTTAAGCTTGTTAGCTTGTTTGCCGAGACTTCCTGAGCTAATCAAGCAGCCTTCTGATGTGTATTCAAGGCAATCAAGCCAGGTTATTGATTTCTAAGCAAACATCCTGTAAAACTGTAATAAAAATGGTGACCATGCTGCAATAAATCAGAACCTTATTGATCATATTGGTCTGCGTGTTCTCCCTCGCAATCGGTAACACGGCAAACGTCAGCATGGCAAGTTTTCCCTTGACCCGTCTGTCAGGGAATAACTACATGACCTGGAGCACAAAGATTGAAATGTTCCTGCGTCGAGAACAGCTGTGGACCATCGTCCAAGACCCTCCAGATGAGTATGACGAGGCAAAGTCCAGACTGGATGAGAGGGCTCTGGCCACGTTGATACTGTCCCTGGAAGATGACCAACTGGTACACGTGAGAGGGATAAAGACAGCCCATGAATGTTGGAGGACTTTGAGAAGTCTGTACGTGAGGGACACAATGAGTTCCAAGATCATGTTGTCCAGAAGGTTGTACAGAGCAAGGCTTCAACCAGGAGGCAGCATGAAAGAACACCTCCAGTTTATGAGGCAGACATTTCAAGAACTGGAGGAGAAAGGAATGAACTTTCCTGAGCCACAAAGGGCTTGTATATTGCTGAGTTCTTTGGACTCTACTTATGATACATTTGTGCTCACTCTGGAAGCAATTGCAGAGAGTGAACTGACCGTGGCGTTCCTGACCGGGCGTTTGTTGGAGGAAGAGGAGAAAAGGTCAGAGAATTCAAAGAATAGAGCCAGCAGCAGCAGTAGCAGCAGCCCAGCAGCAAGCAGGATCCAGAGCACAGAGAGGAAAGGTTCAAACGTGCTTTTCGTCAAAAAGTGCTTCAGATGTGGATCTGAGAAACATCTACAAAGAGACTGCACACAAGAAAGACCCCCAAGAAAGACAGGATCAGACTCATGGAGGGGCAAGGAAGAAGCAAAAGTCTCCGTGGTCAAGATGACCCAAGACAGTGACCAGCAGACTTGGCTAGTGGACTCTGGTGCTAGCCAGCATGTTGCAATTGACCCAGCTTTGTTCACTGAGCTGGTGCCTACACCAAAAGCCCATGTCAGCTTGGCTAATGGTGTGTGCACCCCAGTGAAGGGCCAGGGAGAAATATTTATGCCTTCTCTGGGTGAGTCTATAAAAGGAGTTCTTTGTGTTCCAGAGATACAACACAACCTCCTAAGTGTTTCTTGCCTATGCAAGCAAGGGTTCAAAGTACAATTTGAAGACAATGTGTGTAACATTATGAAAGGCAATGATGTGTGTATGCAAGGTAAAGAAAAAGAGAATTTATACATGCTGCAAGAAGTTCCAAAAGGCAATGCAAATCAGGAGTGTATGAATGTGTTTGCAAACACCCCTGAGCATGATAATTGTATTCATCTGATGCACAGGAGATTAGGACATTCTGGGTTTGCAGCACTAAAGAGAACAATTGAATGTGCACAGGGTTTAAAATTGAAAAAGTGCAACAATTATTTGGACTGTGCAACTTGCAAACTTACAAAATCTGTTGCATACCCTGTCAGCAAGAAGAGTGAAAGGAACTCTGGAAGGTGTTTCCAGCTTGTTCATGCCGATTTAATCGGGCCTTTGAGCAAATCAATGGGTGGTGCAAGATATATTTTGACCATTGTTGATGATTTTTCTAGGTATGGTTTTGTTTATTTGATGAAGAGCAAGGATGAAACATTTACTAAGTTTAAGCAATGGGTAAACTTTGCAGAGAGGAGGTACAATCAAAAGGTTGGTGCTTTGCAGACAGACAGAGGAACAGAATTCCTGTCTAATTCATTTCAAGGTTGGCTGAGGCAGAAAGGCATTCAGCACAGAAAGACCAACCCATATACACCTGCAGAAAATGGGGTTGCTGAAAGGAGAAACAGAACCCTGCAAGTGATGCAAAGTTCCTTGCTGGCAGATTCAGGGCTTAGCAAAATGTATTGGGGAGAAGCTACCCTGACTGCGTGCTATTTAATTAACAGAATTTGGACATCAGCCTTAGGAAAAACTCCTTATTATGTTTTGTATGGGCGACAGCCTTCCCTAGCCCATCTTAGAGTCTTTGGTTCCAGTGCTTATGTCCACATACCTAAGGCCATTAGGCGAAAAGGTCAAGCAAAAGCCAGAAGGATGATATTTTTGGGCTACGAGGCTGGCAGTAAGAGTTATCGTTTCACAGTACCTGGGTCAGGTAGAATCACCTTCTCAAGGTCTGCAAATTTCATGGAGCAGAATTGGGAAAGGGTGAAAGATTCTACTGTGTATCTGCCAGAAGGTTCTGGTGCCCAGGCACAGCAGCAAAGAGCTGAGTCTGGCAGTGAGCCACAGAACCTGCAGGATGAGGAGAAAGACAATTTGGATTTCCCAGTAATTGTAAATAGCCAAGAAAATGAAGGTGAGCAGATAGAGCCACCTGTGACTCCCAGAAGATCAGATAGAGTGAACAAAGGTGTACCACCAGAACGTTATTCACCTGCTTCTGTGTGTCAGGTAATATGTGAGCCACAGAGCTATGGTGAAATGTTAAAGCAGCCACAAGCTGAACAGCTGGAATGGAAAGCTGCCATGGATAGAGAAATGCAGTCCATGTTGGACAACAAAGTGTTTGCTAGATGCCAGTTACCACCTGGGAAAAAGGTAATTGGTTGCAGGTGGGTATATAAACAGAAAGCCTTGAGTGATGGCAACCTGCAACACAAGGCAAGACTTGTTGCAAAGGGCTTCACTCAGAAAGAAAACATCCATTTTGGTGAGACATATGCCCCTACTGTAAGAGGGGAATCAGTTAGGATTGCCTTGGTTCTAGCTGCCAAATTAGACCTCAAAGTAAAACATTATGATTTCACCACTGCATATCTAAATGCAAATTTAGAAGAGGAATTGTACATGTCTGAACCACCTGGATACAACACACAACCAGGTATGGTTTGGAGGCTGAACAAGGCGATTTACGGGCTTAAACAATCGGGTCATAATTGGAACAAATGCCTAAATTCCACCTTGCAGAAAATGGGTTTCAGAGCTGCAAGAGCAGACTCATGTGTTTATACCTTGCAGCATGGTAATGAGCAAGTATATCTGTTAACACATGTTGATGACCTGCTTATAATGGCAAAGACTGAGGAACAGATTGAACAGGTTGCACTGAATCTAAAGAAAGAGTTTCAATTGAAGGACCTTGGAGAAATTAAAAATTACCTAGGTGTAGAAGTGCAGAAACTACCTGGCAAAGGTTATGTGCTGAGACAACAGCAAAAGATTGAACAACTGCTGGAAAGTCTTAGCATGCAACAATGCAAACCTGCCAAAACTCCAATGGCCACAGACTTCCTGAAGGATATTGGTGAACAGGAAGACAGTGAGGTGGAGTACTGTAATAAGGAAAGGTACCAGTCAGCAATAGGGAGCTTACTGTATTTAGCTCAATGGTCCAGGCCAGACATTACAGCAGCTGTTAACATCCTTAGCAGGCATGTCTCTGAGCCAACTGAGAGACACTGGCAAGGGGTTAAAAGACTGTTAAGGTACCTGAAGGGAACTATAACAAAAGGGCTGACAATCCAACCAGTAGAAGCCTTAGAACTAGTGGCCTACTCTGATGCCAGTTGGGCAGATGAAATTACAAGTAGGAAATCCACCTCGGGCATGATTGTCACACTGGGAGGAGCCCTGGTAGGTTGGAGAACCCGGAGGCAATCTTGTGTATCGATTTCGAGCTCGGAATCGGAATTCTCTGCACTTTCGGAGGTGTGCACTGAGCTCATTTGGTACCAGCAACTGCTAAAGGATTTGCAGATTGATATGGTGCAGCCTTTTACAGTTTGGGATGACAGTGAGACTTGCATTGCCATGGCCACTTCACCTAGAGTTAAAGGTAGAAGCAAACATGTGGATATAAGGTATTGCAACGTGAGGGAAGCCGTGCAAAACAAACTAGTGAAGCTGGCTTACTGTCCATCAGAGCAAAACAAGGCTGACATCATGACAAAAGCATTGGGAACAGTTAAGCACAATGTTATGTGCAAGTTGCTTGGTATGTCAGATGATGTGTAAAAAGTTTAAAATGTACTGTGTGTATAATGTACTGTGTATAATTAATATGAATGTATAACATTTCAACTTGAAATTTGGAGGGGTGTTGGGATGTTAATTTGCACCTAGTTAATTTGCAAGTTGAAATGAGTTTGCAACAGAGCTTTTAGGCGGGAAAACCTGGTCATGTGACATGTACGGGTGAATGTTGCAATTATGTACAGGCTTGACTGGACTGCTTGTCAGTGATTCTGTAGTTAGTGTGTGAGGAGCTGTCTTTGGAGTGAGATGTGTGGAGTGAGAGACAGAGAGCTATGATTTCTATGAAGCTGTTCTATGTGTATATACGTTCTAAATACAGAGTTATATTTAGAACAAGTCTCCGCATCTTTATTTGAAGAACCTAAAGGTCACTCATCGTGTCCACCCTAACGCCGCAAAACACTTTCCCTTCAGTAAAGCATTTAGCCGCATCGACATCCCTACACTTGGGGTGCTGGTTTCCAACCTGACCACTGAGTTTGGCACACATCTGGGAACATACAGCAGTTTATGCAGAAATTTGGTCTGGATCACCTCCAAAGATCTGGTATTTAAATAGGGGGCGATCTCAGAACCATACAGCAACTGAGTCCTAGTTTTTACAGTATGCAGCCTTAAAGCCGCTGGAAGAAATTTGGCACCTTTGGATGAATAAAAACGATAGATGGTAGATATTTAGCAGTACATATTATCACTGCGGCGAGATTAGTGTATGCACGAATATGGGAAAGTAACTCCAGAATTGGATAATTTGATAGATAAATTATATGATGTAGCTGAAATGGATATCTTGACTGAGAGACTTAAAGATGGAAATTTGTGCAAGATAGAAAATTATTGGAAGCCTTTTTATGATTGGATAGATATACAATTAAGAAGTAAATACGTATTGTAAAGATTATTTTAAGATAAATTGGATTAGAAACACTGCTGTCTAAAGACAGTAATCCTTTTGTGTTTTCCTTAGTGTTCCCTTTTCCCAAGTTTACCATTATCCCATACTGTATCCTTATATTAAAATTATATAAAAAAAGATTTCGGATGGGGTTCCAGGCGTGTTGTGTCAGCAAACCCTTTGGGGGTGCAGGGACCCCTTTCCTTGCAGACTCGACACTTTTAATGTGTGGAACTGGCTGCCACAAGATTTGGTGGTGCCAGGGGTCACATTGGCTTTACCCAAGATCATTTCTAATAAGTCCATGTATGGGTTATTCGTGGTGATGGTGAACCACCTTGCTGTATGTTCATTTCCCCTCTCTACCCCCCTTCCTTACTCTATTTTGAGGGACATGCACTCTGCACCTGCTCAGGAGCACGCATGTGTGCCACCTGCATGTTCATATGGTAATAGTTTCTGGCAGATCTTCCTTTGGTTAGGCAGATTGCTGCTACGTGATAGCTCCGAAATAGGCTTGATGTTTTCCTCAATAAGGGTCCCAATTCCGTGGGAATCTGTCCTCGGATGGATGAGTTTGGGGAAGGTAGACCTGTTTGAGTTGCTGTTCTGCTGCTTTGTAGGAGTGTTTTCCCAGATGCCCTCCTTGGAATCAAATCAAACATTTTCCAAATGGGCATCTCTGCGTTTTGAATCCCCCAAATCTGGAAGGTGTTTCTCTAGGCCCTTCCCATCACTCGGGGGGGCGGGGGGAGAGAAGTGTGGGGGGTTGCCCCATACGTTGCTCCCTAATGCATGGCGTGCAAGGACAGACAACCCTCTTGCCCTCTGTCCAGACTTCCTCTGCTGCCGGGGGGAATGCACTCTGCACCTGCTCAGGAGCATTGCCATCTGGCCATGTTTCGGGTGGCTGAACCTCCCGGCGCTGAAAACGAACACCAAGGCACAAACGAAGCATTGATTTTGGTCTCCCGCATAGGCAGTTTGTGTCTTTCGAGCCGGCGGCCTGCTCTCAAAGCAGAGGGTTAATTTTTTAACTCCTGGCCAAGATCGGCTGCCGAGCCCCCCCCCCTCCGTTCCTCGAGGCTCTTCCCTTTCCACCTACCTGCCTTGTAATTGAATTTCAGGCCAGGCTGGGCTGCCCGCCTCTGACTCGCATTGTGCCTGATAATTTCTTTTCTCTCTTTCCCGGCGAAGCAGCAATGGAGAAATTTTTTCCCTCTGTCTGTTTTTGTTCTGCCTGCCGTCTTCCTGGCTCTCTGGAAAGGCAGTGGCGGCCGCGGCAAGGGCAATCTGCATGATGAAATCGATGCGCGCACAAACGGCAGCACCGTTTTTTAATTGCTCCCTTCTCTCTTGCTGTATGTATGTATAGATAGATATTTGACAAAATAAATAAAAACTGCAGCTCTTTGCGACAGGAGTCGGCCCGAGCGGCAACTGTGCCGTCTCGATCCAGGGGCTGCGTTGAAATTGTGACGTGTCAAACGGAAAATTGGTGGGATCCCAGCGGCCCTTCAAACTGGCGCAGGCAGGACATTGCCCAGAAAACACCGAGGCCAAGACCCGTGGCTTTTGTGTTTTGCGTCCCTACACAGGACGCTGCCTGACCCAGATCTCCGTTTTTCTGGTCGTTTTTCAATTGAGCCAATCGAAGGCATGGCGTGCACACACACACACACACACACACCGTGCCCAAGAGACTGCTGGCTTGTGCAAGACGAACCTCCCAGTTCAAAGGCAGTCTACCTTGGAGTCTCAGTGGCGGGGGAGTGGCTCTCACTTTCCCGCAAGTGGGAGAATGAAGGCCTCCCCTTAGCCCCCAGGGCGGGGTCTTAATCTGACGCCACAGGGTGGCCCCTTCTGCTTGAAGGATGCCCAGGGGCTGAGGAAGGCAGAGGTGGAGAGATCTGGAACCAGTCAGGGACAAGAGCTCAGAAACAGGGGCTGAGGAGTCGAGGCTTCTGGGCTCCGTCGGATCAGCACTGACAGGGGTGCAGCGAATGACAGCCTAGCTCGGTGCAGAGGGCAAAATGTCGTCCTGGAAGTGACGTCACAACAGGAAGTGACCTCACCGCTGTATTTTCACCTTCTCGGGTTTTTTGGCCGTAACGTTTGACTGAGTCATGATATTGCATTCCGGTCTGTGTCGTTGCATTCTGCATTAAATCACCTTCCCCACGATATAGAACAGGGTGGGATGATTGCGTACAGACCAAGGTTGTCGTCATGTTGGCCGCCAGTGTCCAGCTCAGCTTGCCGCCCCCCTAAAATCTGTTGCCCAGTGCAATTGCCCCCCCCGCGCTTCTTCAGCTACGCCCCCAAGCACTGACCAGAAACACCCGGGGGCCATCAAAGACGCCTTGGAAAGGCCCCCCCTCGCCGCCCCCGGCGTGGAAATCCTGGCACCGCCCCTGTATGGACTGAGCAGCGTCTGTGCAGGGCCTCCAGATCAGTGGTGTCATCTAAATCATTTAAGAACAGGTACTCACTTTTGATTGGCACGTGTTGGGACCCGCCCACCAGCAGTGACGTCATAAGCCGGAAGTGACGTCATGGCAGGAAGTGATGTGCAAAAAGCCTTTTTTGAGGCCTCAGACCATTTTAAACTGACCCAACAGTTGCAACAGTATTCCACAGCACCCCCAGAACATGTGAAGGAGGCCTGGCATCTTGTTAAAGTGACCCAACAGTTCCAAACCCCCAGAGCAGCTCATTTTTCAGTGGCAAGGCAAGGCAAGGCTCCGCTCACTGCATGCCTGCCTGCCTGGCTCTGAGAACATGCAGGCAACTCAAACGTTGCAGGGGGCAGAGTCGACAGGTGGGCGGGCGAATGGGCGGGGCCAGCCGTAATCCTAGAAACCGGTACTCGCGTACCCCCGTGTACCCCCTGCATGACATCACTGCTCCGGATTGCCTGGAGCAGCGGGTGGGGGGCGGGCCAGCCCGCAGGCTGCCTCCAGGCCCGAAAGCCGGCCAAGCCCTCCCTGGGGGTCCGTGAGTCACTCTCGGCAGCGTGGAGGGGACATCTGGCCGCCTGGAAGCTGAAGCGGCAGGACTGGAGCCCTTTCCCAGACGCCAGCCCCTCCCTACACCCCCCCCCCCAAATTGTGAAGATATCACATGCTGGATGAAGCCTGCTGGAGTAAATATTGTCCCAGCGGCTCCTCCACCCCCATTTGCTGCTCCCAGGGTTTCGCCCACTAGGCACAGAGGCCCTGGGATGGTTGGCAGACACCCCCCACCCCCAGGTCCCAATTGACAGCTCTGGCGTCTTTATAATTGCACAACCTCACCATTAAAACCTGGTTTATTCGTAGATTAGATCTCCGGAATGCCTGCGTGAGTTTGCGTTATGCGCCACTGTGTCCAGGCCCCCCCCTTTTCACTTTTGCACCCTTGCTAACTGCCACCACTAGCCTGGGGGGGGTAGGGGGAGTCAACTGTCTTCACCAAGGAAGCTGCCTGACCCATAGCCCCCACCCTCCACCGTGCCCAAGAGACTGCTTGCTAGTGCAAGTAGAACCTTCCCATTCAGAGGCAGTCTACCTTTGGGCGTTGGTCGCTGGGGGCGTGGCCTCTTTTTGATGTGTGCAGTTGAATTGCTCAGTTCCCTTGTCTGCTGGGTGGTGCAGGGAGTTTTTTGTCGGCTGCTGCTATTGTTGATAGCTTGTTGGCAGAGTTTATTTTCCTGGGCTCCAAGATCATCATCAACATCAAGCAGTATTTATATGCAGCTTGTCAACACAAAGTTCCCAAAGCGGTTTACAGGCTAATAATAATAAAGTGAAATGGCTCCCTGTCCCAAAAGGGCTCACAATCTAAAAGAATGGAGAACACCCCCAGCAACAGCCACTAGACAAGACACTGCGAAGGGGTGAGAAAGGGACAATTACTCTCCCCCTGCTCAAGATAAGAGGCGCACCACTTGGAAAAAGTGCCTCTTGCCCAGTTAGCAGGGGTGAAGATCACCACAAGTACGTGAGCTTGCTTACTCCCAAGTAGGCACTTAAACGATTTTCCAGAAGAGTGACCCCTGTTGAACACCAGGTGCTTACTCCCAAGTAGGCGCATAAAGGATCTTCCCCAAGAGCAACCCCTGTTGAACACCAGGCTGCTTATTCCCGAGTAGGCAGATAAGCACCAGGCTGCTTACTCCTGAGTAGGCACATAAAGGATTTTCCCCAAGAGTGACCCCTGTTGAACACCAGGCTGTTTACTCCCAAGTAGGCAGGTAAAAACCAGGCTGCTTACTCCCGAGTAGGCGCATAAAGGATTTTCCCTAAGAGTAAGCCCCCTTGATACTGCAACTGAAGCGCAAATACTTTGGCCACCTCACAAGAAGAGAGGACTTTCCTGCTGGGAAAGATGGAAGGCCAAAGGAGGAGGGGGTACCACAAAAGATTTCACAGCTGGGTGAAAAAGTGTTTCCTTGTATCCACTCTAACTCTCTCTGCGCTCCACTTTAGTGGCCTTCCCCTGGCTCTGCAAAAATGGAATCTGAGACCTGTTGAGTCCGGGGAACCTTCTTGTGTGAAAGGGGACTGGCCACACAACGCACCCACTGTCATGCGGTGTTGTGACGCGCTAGGCTGGGCGCCAGCAACGGGACCAGGGCGATCCCAGTGTGACCTGCGCACCCCAAAAGCAGACTTCCAGGCTATGGCAATGGCTGGCTCGACAGCACCCCCTGCTGGCTCTTAGCAGCGTTGGCCAAACCTGTCAAGGAAGGCCTGTGGGGCTGGATGCGGCCTGTGAAAGCTCTTTATCTGCCCCCCCCCAGTGAGAATCGGGCTGCCTTGAAAATAGGGTTGAGATTTGCAAAGGTTCTCTTCTGTTTCCAGCTAAGTGAGGAAAGAGGTGCTTATTCCTGTCCTTCACCTGCTTAATGACATCACTTCCTGCTTAATGACATCACTCCCGGCTCTTAGCAGCCATCGGAAAAGCCCTTTGGTCTGCTGCATGAAATGAGTTTGACGTCCCTTTGGGGACAGGGGTGGTGGACGTGCCACCGTCGCTTTGCTGGGTTTATCACTGAGTGGCGCACAAAGGGAAGTGGAATCATGCGCAGTGCCTCACAGATCTATATAAGGCCCACCCTGCCATACATAGATTAAAAGCAGGTTCAAACTGTCAGGTGGAAAAGAGGTCTTCTGATGCCCCCGTTTTGAGTAGCCCTCCTTTACTCCTGCAACAACTTACAGCGCATTGATGGGGGCTAAAAAGAGGCAACAGAGAGAGAGAGAGAGAGAGACTGGGACACTTTATACTGATGCTCATCAAAGGAGTTGGAAGTGATCCTCTGGGTTTTGAGGGGAGTTACCTCTCAGGTAAATGTGCTCAGATCCGTGCGTTGATGGAGTGAGCAAGAAAGAGGTCCAGGGATCGGTGCTGTGGGAGGTGAGCTGCTCCCCCCTCTCAAAGGATGGCATCGGACCAAGAGTGGAGGGTGGCGAAGGGATCTTGTGGCCGAAATCAGTGGCGTATTTTGTTGACGGCTGTGCTGAGGCTGGAGGGACAGGTTGCTGCAGGGTGGGGCAGGGGCAAGGAACCCCCAGCAATGCACACTGGTTGCCGGCAATGTGGGGCCGGGCCTGGAGCACTCCCAGCCTGCCCCTGTTCCGACCAACGGGTGAAGCAGCCGCCCTAAAGCCGGGCGGTTCGATGGAGAGGAAACTCCTGGAGGAACGTTCCATGCGCTGGGAATGTAGAACTCCGAGGAACTCCCCCCCCCAATAAAAATAACATTGAATTACGTACAAGCACAGAACGACAGCCGTGCCGAGGGTGCGCTGAATGGAACAGCCGGGTGTGAAACGTTCCAGGGTGTGAAACGTTCCAGAGTGCGTTTTTTTAATTTTAAGTCTGGATCTTTGGCAAAAAGCCCTGACAGCGCTGAAGGGGCTTGTAGAACACTGGAGGCGCACTGACGTCCCAAGACAGGCAGTGTGGTCCCGATGCCTGCCTGCTGCAGGCTGTATGCGCAGAGCCAGACTGTGGCACCTGTTTTGGAGAAGCCCACGGCCAAGGTGCTCCCTTCGGCCCAGCGACTCCCTGCCGGCAGACTGGCTCCAGTCCCGTAACCATCCTCTCTCTCCACCCCCTTCCAGACGTCATCCACACGGTGGGGCCCATCGCCCAGGGGCAGCCCAGCGCCACGCAGCAAGCCGAGCTCAGCGACTGCTACAAGAACAGCCTGAAGCTCGCCGTGGAGAACAAGCTGCGCACGGTGGTGAGTGGCTCAGGAGGAAGGCCTTTTTTCCAAGACTCCCTTGGCACAGGGAGGCCAGCCAAGTTTGGCCGGGACAAGGGACGTCGTCGAGGGTGTTTGGACCACTCTTGGAGTCAGGGAGGCCGGCACACAGGCGTGCGCCATCCTCCCAGCATACCCTGTGGCAAGGAGTTCCACAGGGCACAATCCTAAACTGAAGCAAGGCCGGCACAGTTAGGGCACAGTTTTTCCCAGCCTTGAGAAGCAGATTTGTAGACACGCAGACCCCTCTCGACGAACTGGGATGACCCCCGTGGTTTAAATGTGGGGAGTGCAACGTGATCTGTGGTTCCGCGGCCACACCCTGCGGCTCAAGCCATTTAACTGAGCCCTCGTGGCCAGAGCAGACCCCAGCCGCATCCTCGCAATTACCTCCACGTCCTGGGGCTGATGCTGGGGGGGGGCGTTTGCAGGTGTGGGGCATGCAAGAAGGGAGGGGCTGCGGCTGGCTGGGAGAGCCCCTTGCTTTGCAACCCCGGCACCCCAGGCCATCGTCCGGTTTAAGGCAGGGAGGGGGAGAAAGAGGAAAGGGCTTGGCTGCAAGGCTGAGCCCCCCCCATTTCATTTCTCCCCCCCTCCCAGCGTCCAGCCCTGGTGCCAGCAGCTCCTCCCGGGTTTAACCAGACGCCTTGTTCCCTCCGCTGGACTCTGTGCATGCTCAGGGGCCACAGCCACTCCCCGCCCCAGCTGAGCGAGCCCCGCTTCCTGCCCCCACTCAGGTGGGCCCCAGAGGTCCAGGCTGGAGGGGCCGTGGGCACGCTTGAAGGGTCTGCGCCTCTCACCCGGGAGATCAGGCGCTGAGAGGCAAAGTGCGCGCGTGCACACACACCCCCCACCCCGGCTAACGCGCCTCCCCTTCTGCCCCCTCCCAGGCCTTCCCCTGCATCTCCACGGGCATCTTCGGTGAGTATCCAGTGGGAGGTGGGCTCAGTCCTGGGGGGGGAGGAGAGGAGGCCTGTTCTGCAGTGTCACCCTCCGCCGCCGTCCTCTGCAGGGTACCCCAATGAGGCCGCAGCCGACGTGGTGCTCCACACGCTGCACCAGTGGCTGGAGGAGAACCGGGACAAGGTGAGGGGGGGCTGCCCAAAAGCCCCTCGGGGACGGGGGGACGGCAGGGGTGGCGTGCTCCCATCCGGGTTGCCCAGACTGGCATTGCCCAGGGGGGCAGGCCAGGCACGGGCCTCTTTCCGCTGTTGGTGCCCCGATGTAAAGGAGGGGGGAGAAAAAGACCTTGGGGGGGGAACCATCTCTGGCCGGGGCAGGGGTGTGGGGCAGACTGTGTGTTGCCTGCACAGCCACAGGACTTGGCACTGGTTGCGGTGCTGGCGGCTGAGCCAAGGAGCCGCCCCACAGCGAGGCACGTCAATCCGGCCGGGGTGTGGCGCAGGGCACAGCTCTCCACGGGCTGTCAGCAAGGCAGGAGAGGCGGCTGCCCCACACGTGGGGAGAAGCCGCCCTCTGCCCCCCTCACCGCCCCCCCCCCGCCGCCCTGCTCCCGCTCGTAGCTCCCTCGTTCCCTCCGGCAGGTCGACCGGCTCATCCTCTGCGTGTTCCTGGAGAAGGACGAGGCCCTCTACAAGGAGAAGCTGCCCTCCTTCTTCCCCGTCGGTGAGTCGCCGGCCCCACGGCCCGCCCCACGGAAGGTGCCCGCCCCGAGCCCCAATCCCTCCCCTGCGGGTGGCGGTGGGGGGGAGTCCCTCCCAGGAGTCACCTCTCCCCGCCTCCTCTGTTTCTAGCTTGACGGCTCTCCCGGCGCCCTGGAGGGGTAAGGAAGAGCTCTGGCACGGCGTGGAGTGCGGCACGGCTGGCGGGGGGGGGACGCCTGCTAACCCACTAACCCCCTTTGCCGTGGGGGGGGCCGAAGGGGGAGAGCGTGGGGGGACCTCCCCGTAGTTCTGCTGGCACCCACACGTGGACACCAGGCAGGGGTGGAGCTACAGCTGCTGGGGCAGCGACCCCCGGGCTTGAAAGCAGGGGCCCCTCTCCCAGCCGAGGCCAGCCTCTGGGGCGGGGGGGGATACAGCCACGATCCGGGTGCCCAGCTGCTCCCCACAAGTGCTGGCCCCTCGTCACCGTCCACCGGCTCCGCCTTGGAAGGGAGGGTGCACTGCGGCCCCAACTCCCAGCCTTGGTCTGGAGGGGGATGCAGGAGGGGGGGGGTCCTGCCGAGTCAGGTGGTAGCAGGGGGGGCGGAGGAGGCTTCTTTGAGGCCAGCGCCAGGGACGCTTGGTCAGCTCTCCAGGGAGGAGCGTGGCTGGCCAAGGCAAAACTGCAGGGAGGCAGACAAGGCCCGAAATGCCCGTCACGGAAGAGGAGGGGGTGGCGGGGAGAAGGAGGGGCAGCGGGGTGGCCAGAGGAGGGGGGAGGGTTGAGCCCCCCACCCTTGCGGCTCCGCACTAACAACGGCTTGACGGGCAGGATCCGCGCTTGCTGGGCTCCCTCTTGGCGTGAAGGGAGGGAGGCGCTGCTCCGCTTCTCGGCCCCGACTGGCGCACCGTGGCCGGCGTGTTTTGGTAGCACGACCCACGCTGGGGCAAGGGTGGCTCTGCCCCCCCCTAATGTGCCCAGAGTCACAGGCCTGGGCAGAGCCACCCTTCCCCCAGCGTGGGTCGTGCTGACACCCGAAGCAGGGCCTGAAGAGGGAAGGTTGAGCGCCCCCCACCCCCGCGACAGGCCCTGACCGCTGCCTTTTTCCCTCCCCCCAGATGCCAGCGAGGGTCTGCGCTCCCAGCTCTGAGCGTCCGTCGCAGAGGCCCCCTCCCCGCCTGCGCAAGACCACCGGGCGACTGGGGGGGAGGGGGGAGACCGAATCGCTCCCATGCAGAATAAAGCCATGCAAAGCCCGAGTGGGTGCCTGCCTTGTAAAAAAGCCCCGGGGGGGAGCGGGAGGGGGAGTCAGGCTAGGGCTGGACCGCTGGGGGGGGGCATCTCTTTCAGCACAAACCCCAGCTTTTCTCTCTTTTTTTGGAAGCAGCCCAGTCCTCCCCAGGAATGGCATTTGGGGCCTTAGCCCCCCCCTTCTCGAGAGGCTTATTTGCCAAGGCCCTTGCGTCACTCCTGCCCCCCTCCACGCTGAAGTGGGGCAGGCCCCAGAGCGTGGAGGGACTGGAGTGTAGCATCACAAGACCACTGGGAAATGAGCGCATCAAGAAGGCTGGGCTGGCCCCAAATTGGGCAGTGGGTCAGGGCTGCCCCCTCGCCCACTGGCCAAGCAAGAGGCCTGTGTGTTTGGACTCCCTCCCGCAGCTGGGCAGGGGCAGCCCTGGAGGGGGGAGGGGGCCCTCCCGTGCCCCCTGCCTCTTGCAATTAGCCACTTCCGGTATGGAGAGAACTGCCCGGCCTCCGTCAGCCTCCAAACCCAGCCCAGGACAGACCCACGACGTCCCTCTGGCATCCCTCCGCAAAGACCCCTGCCGACAAATGGCCGTCTGCCCAGCCACATGCTGCAAAGCTCTCCCCTGCGACCCGGGAAGCCAAACGCCAGTAAGGACCGCACAGGGAGCAAAGGTGGACGCACACCTGTCCCTGGGAGCTGATGGCTGTGGAGCTCTGGTTTCCAGGCCTTCCCGCAGCCTCCACCACCGTTTGAACTGCAAGCGCAGTCCTGAGCGAGAAGCTGCCGCACAACGGGGGCTCCCAGCCTCACCCCCAGCAAGCCCCAGTTCCCTCGTGCGTTGGGGAAGGGGAGGTATGAAGGGCAGCCCCCCCATCAGGAAAAAGGAAGGCTCTGCCCCCCCCCATCGCAAACAGGCCAAGACGCGGGCGAGACCGGTTCACCGGCATCCCCTTTAATAAAACACAGAAGGGTGTGAGAGTAACAACGAAAAAGAGGGAAAAAAATATATAACAAACCAAACCGTGTGAGTGAGATGGCAGCAGGCGCAATCACCATTTACAACCACAGACGACGCTGCCCGGCAGTGGGCGAGAGAGGCCGAGGGGGGGGCGAGGGGGGGCTTGGCGCGCCGGCCAGGCCGCGGGGGGGGGGGGGGGGGGGGGGGGGGGGGGGGGGGGGGGGCTTGGCGCGCCGGCCAGGCCGCGGTCCCGCCCCCCTCCCCTATTTGTACAGGATGTCGTAGTGTCCCGGTCTGTACAGTAGATACACTTTCGGCTCCGAGCCCTCGGGGAAGACATGGGGGTTGGTGGTGCCGCCCTCGCCCCGGTCCATGTACTCCACCAGGATGGAGACGTTGAGGGCCTGGGCCAGGGCGATGATGTGGATGTGGTCGCTCTCCTTGCACATGGGCTCCACCTCCTGGAGAGAGCGGGAAGCACAGGCAGCTCAGCCGAGGAAGGCGGGAGCCCCCCCCCCCAACGGTCACCCAGAGTGCCATCCGAATCCGGCAAGCTCCACCCCCTTTCCCTTAAGCCAGGGATTCCCAAGCGGTGGATCTGAGACCCACCAGTGGGGCCCGACCCAAGTGTGGGTGGCTCACAAAGCCGACAAGCTACAGCTGCAAGCCCGGAAATGGGGCGTAATTAGAGCAACTGGCTGTCTGGTGCAGGGGGGAGGACTGCTCCCCAACCCCCTCCCGGACGGCCACACTACCCCCCACCCGACACCTTGTTGTCGCTGCAGCCACTGCCCTTAAGGGGGAACTAACTGGTTCTGGTTTCCTTTCAGGGGGTCGCAAACCCCAGGCTGGGCACCACGACTCTAGGGCCTCAAATAAAACTTTGGGAATGCCCCCCCCCCCAAAAAATAACCAGAGTCCCCGAACAGCTTCCAACCTGCTGGCAGAACTCCTTTATGCTGCGCCCGCCCTCGATGAAGTGCTCAAAGAACTTGTTCTCACGCTGCAGGTAGCCGGAGGTGAGCAGCCGCAGGTAGACCACCAGGTAGTCCGAGGTGCTCTGGTCGTTGAAGGAGGCCAGCAGCTCCGAGAGCGTGGTGTGCTTCTCCACTTGCTCTATCAGGTCCATGAACTGCGGGGAAGGGGGAGAGCGGAGCTCAGCCGCGGCGAGGGGGGGGAACACGGCTCTTTGGGGATATCTCCGAAGGGGGGAGCAAGGGAGGGAACCACCCACAGTTCCTGGCCTGGGCAACGGAAATGGATCGTAGCCGTGGGAATCCACAGCCCCTGGCCTGGCCCGGCCCCGTTTTCCAACCACAGCTACAGGAAGGGCAAGGAGACGACGGTTTCAATCCAGCTCCCACCACCTGGCAGGCAATCCCAGGCAGGCCCCCTTGTCTGGTCCCCTTGTGAAGCCCTTGGCCGCAACGGCACCCCTGGCTCGGGGGCTCTGTTCTTGCGTCGGAACAGAAACAAACCACCTGCTTCTAGCACACCAAAACCACGGACGGCGGCTTGAGACTGAAACGTGCAAGGTTCGTTCTGAGCAGGGGCTTGAGCCCCCCTGGGAGTTTTTGGGAGCCTGTCCTGCAAAACCTGCGTCAGGCCCGAGGGGTTAAATTCCCTTCCAGAGGGGATCAGGTGGCCGTTTTCCTTGTTTTCCCCAGGAGAGCAGACTGGGGATCCCAGACTGGGAAAGACCACACTTCCGGGGGGGGGCGGTTTCCCGTCTCTCAGAAAGTGGCTCCTCCCATTGCTACGTATAAGGACGTCACCCTCCCCCCCGGTCACTGTGGCCCTTACCGTATTGTGGAAGTCCTCTATGGTGAATTCCGTGAAACCCTGTGAAACCAGCACATCTTTGCTTTTGGCCGCCACCTCTTTGAAGCTGCGTGGGACGGAGGGAAGGGAAGAAGAAAACACAGGCCAGAATCAGCCACTTGCGAGCATCAGGCATAAAAAAAAAAAATTCTGCACAGCACGGATGGAGTGGAGAGAGGGAGGTTCTTTTCCCTATCTCACAACCCCAGAACCGGGGGACAGCCACTCAGATTGCATGCTGGGAGAGTAAGAAAGAATAAAAAGGGAGTACTTTTTTACCCAGTGGGTGATTAATCTGTGGAACTCTTTGCCACAAGAGGCGGGTGACGGTCTCTGGCTTAGGTGCATTTAAAAGGGGACTGGACGGATTTCTGGAGGAAAAGTCCATCCTGGGCTATAGGCCGTGATGGGTAGTGCAACCTCCTTATTTTAGAAGTAGGCCTGTTCAGAATGCCAGGTGCAAGGGAGTGGCCACAGGATGCAGGCATCTTGTGGTCTTGTGTGCTCTCTGAGGCATCTGGTGAGCCACTTTGCGATGCAGGAAGCTGGGCTAGATGGGCCCTTGGCCTGATCCAGCGGGGCTCTTCTGATGTTCTTATCAGGAGCCAAGCTGAAGCCTGCACAAATCTCCATTTTAGCACCCCCACACCACACACTGTCCTGAAGCACCATTCAGCACCCGGAACCAAGCACCCCCCCCCCAAATGCCAGACACGCCCCACCCTGTCGCCACCCCCCGCATCCCCTACCGCTTCAGCTCCTTGCCGTCCTCCAGAAGAGCCTCGAGGTGGGAAAAGCCAAACGCCCGGTAGAAGCAGTTGCCGTCTGGCCTCGTCTTCCGGATGTACGAGTATTTCTTCAGCAGATCCTGCAAGGGGGGGGGGAGAGCTGGGTGAGCATCTGGTGGGCTTCACAGCCCGCAGCTGGCAATGCCAAAATACCCCTCCTCCTGCCTGCACGCGCAGACTGACCTCTTTTCCTTCAGACACACGATGCCCACAACGGCTTTGGAAGGAACGCGCCAACACAGCCTCGCCTCGCCTCACTCCCCCAGCCTGATCTGGGCTTCCCACCACCCCAGGTCCTTCCCCACACGCCAAATCCAGCGTGTGTGTGGCTGGAGGAAGAGGCACCTCAGAGAGAGCTCCATCTTGCACTCCCCAGGCTTTGCCCACCCTCACCTCCAAAGCAGGGAGCACTCCTCCCCACAGGGCACCCCCATCAGAAGGAGGGCGTCACCCTCACCAGGAGCTAAGGGAGGTAGGAGCAGGCTGTCACATCTCGGAAGAGCCTGCTACATCAGAGCCAGGGTTCATCTGGTCCAGGGACCAGCGTCACCCAGCGGCCCACCAGAACTCTCCGGAAAGCCCGCAAGAAGAGCTCGGGGGGGGGGGGCGCCTGAAGGCACAATGCAGCCTTGACAACCAACAGCCACTGATCGATCCATCTCTGCGTCGCCTTGTAACGCCCGCTCAGTCAAGGGCCCCCCCTGCCCAGTGGGGCAGCGGGTCCCAGACGCCACTTAGGAACCCCCACCTAGCTCGCACCTCCCGAGAATGCCAGCAGGCTCACTCCGGTTCCGTAATATAAGCAAGGCAGGAGGGGTGGCTCAGCCCCCTTCCAGCTGCGAAGACCCCAGGCCTGCTGCCTTTCCCTGCAGCCACGGAGGGGCCCCCACCCTCGCGACCTCTTTGAAGCGCCAGGCAGCCGGAGGCAGTCGCGGTTACCTTGATCTTCTGCTGGTAGACGTGGTCGTCATCCGCGTACTCCTTGTACAGCACCGACAGCTCCATCTGCTCGGAGACTAAGGGGTTCTGAACGGCAATCTGCAGGGAGGGAGGGGTGGGTGTGAGGGGTGGAGAACCGGGGGTGGGTGGGGGCGAGCCAACGGTGCTGCCCAACTCAGATCCTGAGGCCAGAGCATCGCCGGTTCCAAGCACCGGCTTTTATCAAGGGAAATCCCAATTCAGGGAGCATCTCCAGGTGGGGGTGGGAAAGACCCCTGTCTGAGACCCCGGAGAACCGTGGCTGTCAGGCAGTGCAAGGAGGGACTGAGCTGCCAGCCCCTGCTCGACAATGCTGAGCGAGCGAGCGCAAGAGTCTGACTCAGCAGAAAGTGGCTGCAGGCTCTCCATTTCCACCCAGTGGGTACCATCCGCGTGACGAGTGGGAGCCTGTCCAGGAGAAGCATCGTCTCAATGCAGAATTAAATCCACCCACCATTTCCAGCTCCGCCCTTCCTCCAAGATGGTCAGTATATACCGGGAATAGCCAACCCTTCTGGCGCTCAGATCTACTGCCCTTGAACTTGGAGGCTCTATTTAGTTACCGTGGGAATTGTTAAAAGCCACATTACGTTGGGGTGGCACGCCCAAAAGTCTCTACGTAGGAAATGACACACGGCGTGCTGTGGGTTGACCGGCCCTGGTGTCTACGGTTCTGCCTCCTCCATGGTATCCTCAGAACGACAGACGCTCAGAGCGCAATCCGAATCTAGGCTGGCACAGTCAGGCCAGCACAAGGGCCACCATAAAGCACATTTGGGGCACTCTCAGCGTTGGGGAGGGTGGCGCCCGTCTGTGTGCTGGTCTCTCTGACTCCAAGTGTGGTCCGAACATCCTTTACGGTGTCCCTTGGGCCGGCCAAACGTTGCTGGCCTCACTGTGCCAGCCTAACTCCAGGCTAGGATTGCACTGTCAGCCAGCAGTACAGTACCCTTGACCTCCAGCCCTCCTCTAGGCTCCTTCCCAGGAAGCTGCACCCCAAACCCAGAGGCTGCCCTCTGGGCTCTGGACCACTCACCTCCTGCTGGATGCGGTCTTGCTGTGCCATTATAGCTTCATCGTAGGCCAAGCAGTTCACCCCTGGGGATAAAGAAAGAAGAATCCTCTTGAGACCAGGGCTGCAAAGGGTTACAATGGTCTCCCAGCACTAAAAAACAAAACCTAAAACGTGCAGCTCTGGAGGACCACCACAAACACACACACACCTAATGAAACCCAAGTTTCTAGTCCTCCAAATTCTTGGGCAAAGGTCTGAAAATACACTGGCAACGAGGCTGAAGGGGTAAAAACCTGGCCACACAATGCAGAAAAGCAACCAAATGCCATTTTCAGCTCTGTGGATATCAAAACCTGGAAGGCGAAACACCCCCAAGTTCTCCTTTAAAGTGTCCTCCTTTAAAGGGCCCTTCCTTTGTCACACAACTCACGGGCGCAAGGCCCTTCCTGGTCCCTGGTTTGAACCCTGGGGGGCTGCCATTTCCGAACAGCCAGAAGGACACGGCGTAAACTAAGGCCTCCAAAGCCCAAGTAAAACCTTGGGGAAAATTCCCAGTCGGTTGCGTCCAGCCCTGCACGCCTCGGCCCCCAAAGTATTTCCAGCAAAGGCCTGCGAGAGGCCTGCCCCTGCCCAGCAGGTCCGATCCGATCGCTCCAGGCCGACAGCCTGACAGTGCTCCTGCGACGACAGGGGAGCCGGCTCTGCTTTCATGGCTAGGCCAGCGGGGCAGCCGTCCAAACCCCTCCTGGGCTCAGCTGTGCTTGAAGGGTCAAGTGCGCCCCCCCCCAGCTCGCCACACAGCCTGCAGGGCGGTGTTCTGCTTTGCCACCCTGGCCGGCCAGCCAGCCCGCGTGAGCTCTCACAGCCGCTGCCAGCACTGCAGACAACAAAGAGGCCGACCCGGGGCTCTGCATCATCTGCAGGGAGGCGCTCTGCTCCCAGCCGGCTGGGCTGCTACTTCAGCGAGGCTTCCTGCAGCCGGATTGCAGGCTGTCCTCACGGGCCCCTGGCAAGGCCACAGGAGGGGGGGTGCCCCACTGGACATGCGCCATGCGGGACTTCCCTCCGCACGCCAACCAGCCCACGTGCGGCCCAGATCTTTGGCCAAAGGCGCACCGAGGAACCCCCAAAGGGCAAGAGCGACACGCGCAAAACCTCTACAAAAGGACAGGGAGCATATTTTACAGCAGAAACTAGGCAGGCGGTTGACAGCGGGACGTCCAGTGGCAGCGGGAGCGAGGGATTAAAAAGGACTTCTGGGGCCTGAAAAAGGGCCAGCCAAGTTTTTAAACCCTAGCAAGCAAACTTGGGGGTTCAGGGGATTCACGTCCACACACACCCCGAATATAGCAAGCCACATTCCGGGCACTATAACAGAACATAGCAGGCCACTCCAGGGGCAGTCTAGAAAGCCAATGTGTATTAGTTTGATTCTCTCTCTCTCTCTCTCTCACACACACACACACACACACACCCAAATATCCTGGAAAAATGGAAAAGATTCTGAGCTCCACCCTCCCAGAACTGGGAAAAGGGAAAGATGCCAGGCTGAACCTCTGCAGAGATCTCTGTCTAGCGTTTTCCCAGCACGTCTTAAAAGCTGGCAAGTTTTTGCCTTTCACCGCACGCAGAAATGTAGCAAGCAAAGCTTCTTCCTGGCATGCAGATAAAGTGCAAGACAAGTCTTGCCTGCTTTATTTCGGCACTTCGAGCACGTTAAGAGTGGGAGCAGAGCAACTAAGAAGTTGGCAAGCTGGCCACCAAGGGGGCAACGTAAAATCTAAGACAACCCAAGACAATCAAAATTATCTTTTCCACCTGGTTTTTGAAAGAGAGGTGGAGTAGGGAAAGACAGGCCACAGTTGAACATCAAGCACATGGAGGGTGACCCCCCCCACCCAGGTCAGATAGAGCAGTGCACAGTGCCGTCATTGTAACACCAGAGCCTGCTGCTTCCCTGATAAATTCATCAGCCGTTTTCCAATAGCAAAGTGAGTCAGGAAGGGGGAAAAAGCCTCTTTACAACTTTGACACAACCACACAGCCCTGCCCCTTTCCAGGGTCCCATCTTCCCCCTATTTTCAAGATGGCTGCCCTAGGTGCTTCGCGACCCACCTGAAGTTGGCTCGCGACCCAGTTTCAAAATCACTGTTCTAGAGTTTAGGGCACACAATTTGGAATAAGAGAGTTTGGAGTAATTTCCACTTTTTAACCAAGTTTGGGAACCTGTCACCGTATTTGCTCACAAGGAATATAAGGCGTGAATCACAAGCAGTATTGTATATTCCTTGCAATATTCCTCGTCTCTCCCTCTTTCCTCGTCTGCTGTCATAATATAGATTGGAAGCTCCTTCGTTGCAAAAAACCTGCCAAGCGCCAGGGGTACTGATCTCTGCCCCAAAATCTCAGTGCTAGTCCTGATTCTTTTTACTGAAAATTTTAGTTAAAAGAGTCCAGTTCAAACTTTTAAGGCAGACGTCACCCAGTTTCACTGCAAGAACGCAGGTTTGGCAAGCGATTCCGTTTTGTAAGACGCTAGAATGGAGTTGCTATAATCCCACCAGCATCTGACGAAGCACACAAAATCTGGGGCTCGACTCATTTTAAGATCTTTTGCACGGAACTGCAAAAGATAGAGGTGCTGATCATTAGTAGGTTTATTATGGCTGAAAATTTTGTGGATGAGATGTAGAAGGTATCTACATACCTTCTACATCTGATAGCCTTTAAGGTGGCACAAGACTCTTAGCAGGAAGTTTGATGCTGTTGGTTTAGGACTCAGTCAAGACCAGGGTTCTCTTGCAGTTAAATTAAGTGTTAAATTAGCACTGTGGTCTATAACGCTTTGCTTATCCTGTATACCTGCCACACATCCCTTTTCAAGGTGTTACAAAACAGTTTTGCTGCTTTTTTTTTCTTTTGGCTGCTGCAGACTAACCACAGTCCCTCTGGAGATCATTTTGCACAGTAGACTGAACAGAGAATAATGTGAGGAAAGCCTTCACTCCCTGGAAATTGTGCCCGATTGAGGGCTGACAAACTGATGACAACGACACCACCACAATGATAAGATCTGAGGGAACACTTTCAGTGTGCCCATGCAACAGGACAGAAACTAATATTAACACCAATATTGTACCTAATAAATTATGGCGAGAAATACTTGAGGGAACATTCGCTCTGTGGAAACTGAGTCCATTTGCGGGCTGAGAAACTATTCTTATTAATAGTTACTGAGAGCAAGATTGAAGGGAAGAGGCTCTCTCCATGGAAACTGCGTCCAACTGCGAGCTGGCGAACTAATAGTAATAATTAATTAAACTGAGAGATTGGAGGGAACGTTCTCTCCATGGAAACTGTGTCCGGCAGCTGGGGAACTAACAATAACAACAAATAGGTGAGAAAGAGACAGGTTTGAAGGTATGCTGGAGGAAACTGTGTCTAGACTGAAAATTATTTATTATTATTATTTCACTTCTCAAAAAAGGTCCACAAGCGCACCTTCAAACCTCCCTCTCGCACACTATTATTGCTGTTGTTATTCATAGAGAGAGGAGAACACTATTTGAGGGAATGTTTGCTCTGCTGAAGCCATGCAGACACAACTCAATAACAACAACAATAGCAACAGTAATTTTTTAAAAGGGTGAGATTTGTGGATACACCTGTGGAAACTGTATATGAGGAGTGAAACATATTATTATTATTCCTGAAACAGACACAATTTCCACAGGTGTACCTTTAAACCTATTGAAACCGAACATTTCACAATTTGCTTTATTTTTAGCACGAATTATTGACGTGAATTTGCAAAGGCCTGCAAAAACTTGAATGATTATGCAGAAGTGATAAATTGGTTATTATTTTAATGGTTGATTTTAGATTCTAAATGGATTTATCTTGCTAATGCCAATAAAGGTTTTTGTAATAATTAAACCTATCTCACCTATTTATTGTTGTTAATACCCAGTATCTACTGATTTGGTTATCCACTGTTACCATGGATACTGGGACACCTATTAAAAAGATAGGGGAACATTAACAGGGTTACCAGATACAAACTGGGACAGAGTGCCTCTACCTTGAACCATTGTAAAGAAGTGGGAATTGGGGCAGATGCAGCTTTTGAGACCCTTCCGTGCTGAGCTGCACCTGCCCAACTCCCTCTTCTCTACAATGGTTCAAGGTAGAGGCACTCTGTCCCAGTTTGTATCTGGCAACCCCAAACATTAAACTTTTTTTCGCCTTCTTGCAGCAAAATCACGGTTGTCCCCCTAGCTTTTGAAAGGCTCCCCCAGTACCCGCGGTGGGGTCCGGAAAGGAACCCCAAGCGCATACCAAGGCATGCCTTGTGCAAGGCATGCCTGTGCAATGCTTGTGGGAACATTTGCTCTCCAGAAGCGATGTAGGCACACTCAAGGGCGGAGGAACTAACAGTAGCAGTATTATTAGTATTATTATTTACTACTACTAGAACTACTGATAATATCTGATAATATTATCCACAGATATCTGATGATATTATCAGATAGGTAGCTCTGGGGAGCCTGATCCTGGGGCCACCTTTTTAAAGTGCCTGTGGATAACTGAAACCATGGATACAAACCAGCGGGTACCAGGGCATGCCTGCAGCCGCAAATAACAGCAATACTAATAACGATAATGCTAATAACCAGACAGGAGGGAGGCTGGGGGGGGCAGGTTCTGCCCATGGAAACAGCCCCCCTCGGAGGGCATATTAATGGCTCCTGTTGTTATGGGCCACCCTCAATACCAAACCCAAAACCCCCATGAGAAGGGCAGCAGTGAGGAGGGGGTCTGGTCGTCTGGGGGTTCGTCTCCATGGAGACCGCGGCGGGTCTCAACACCCCCCCCCTCAGCTCCGTTGCCAGGGAGACCACGAGGCCTGCGAGGCGGGGCGAGGGCCCATGGAGACTTAACGGGAGGGGGACCAGAAGCGGGGCGTTGCCATGGGGACGGTTGGCCCGCCGCGCACCCCCTCCCCCACGAGGCGCGCCCCCTCCCGCGGTGGCGTTACCGTCCGTGTCCCCACCGAGGGGCTCCGGCTGCTGCTGCTGAGGCTCCTCCGCCGCCATCTTCGCGCTGCAACCCCCTCGGCCAGGAAGTGCTTCCGGGTCGCGCCGCCAGCGCACCGGAAGCGCTCCCGCCCCTCTCCCTCTAGCGCGCGGCGCCCTAGCAACCGGCTCCTTGGCAACCGCGCCCCGCCCACCGCCTCCCCCCCTCGCATCCTGGGGAGGCTGAGCCGCCCTCCCTCCCGCTGAGGCCCGGTCCTGTGACGTCACACGGCGACTGCGACGTCATCGCTGTTCCACGTGGCCCGCCTGACGTCAGCGGCGACGGCCACGCCCCCTCACCGTGACGTCATGGGCCAGAGCTCTCTCTTGGCACAACGGTTTTCAACTTAACTATATTTTATATAATATTAAAAAGTTATCACCACTTCCTGTATTCTATAATATTAAAAAGTTACTATTATTATTAAAAAGTTTTTACTACTTATTTTTATATTATAATACAAAATTACTGCTACTTATATTTTATATATTATATACTATTAAAAAGTTACTATTGGTTATTACTACTTCTTAAAGGTAAAGGTAACTTCTTACATATTATATATTAAAAAGTTACTATTATTAAAAAGTTTTTACTACTTATTTTTATATTATATATTAAAATTACTACTTATATAATGTAATATTAAAGTTACTATTTTTACATATATTAAAAAGCTCACTAATTATATATTTTATAATACATTATTTAAAAGTTACTACTATTAAAAATTATTACTTCTTATAACATGTTTATATTATATATTATTAAAAAGTTACTATTATTTTTATATTATATATTATGAAAAAGATATATTTTATATATTAAACAATTACTATTATTTAAGTTATTACTACTTATTATATATATATTTATATTTATTATTAAAAATTACTATTTTTATATATTAAAAAGTTATTACTTATATTCATTATGTGAATATTATACTTTATAATTAAAAATTATTTAAGAATAATAATTTAATTATGGAAATAATTAAGAATTTAAATTGTACAGGGCAGCAGATTTGCCCCGGCGGAGCCACAGCTCACAGTTTGGGGACTACAAATTTTATCCCCTTACCGACACACAAATTGGTCTCCCAGTTTAGACCCACCTTGCTTGGCAAAAGCATCCTCAACGCAACAAAATCAGGACGAAGGCTGCAGTAGAGCTTTCATCCCAGTAAAAGAATGTCAGGAGACTGGAAATCAGTGCCGTTTATTACAAAGAGTGTTACAAGTGGGATAGGTTTTTTTTGGGGGGGGGTGTTATGTGATACAAACATCAAAAGTCACCTCAGTTCCTTTGCTCCCCCCACCCCACCCCCAACTCTCTTTCTAATTGGTGCCTTACAAACATTATTTGGGGTTAGACTTTGGGAGTTTCTAAGCATCTTTTTCAAAAAAAGGGGGGTACACACACAGAATGGATACGGGGGGGGGGGGGAAAATAGAGGAGGACATGCCAGCAGCATACTAGAATAAGGTTAGCTACACTGCCATTTAATTGCATTCAACAGCGTGCCATTTCCACTGGAAAAACCTGAACATTCACTGGCACAAACTGGAAAAAATGTTCTCAGGTGTTAGCTGGCCTGACAGATTGCACACATGCATGCACGCGCGCGCGCACGCACACACACACACACACACACACAGGGTTGATCTGTTCCACTCAACGCCGGGGAGGGATGCACCCAGGCAGAAATTTGGATGGCTTCCCTTGCCAGACTTCTTCTTTCAGCCCTACAGGAAAGAGAAAGGCAATAAGGGCATAGAAGGGTTAATGCACAAGGATAAGATGCTCGCTTTTATTCAACATTCTCATTCCAAGTTCTCATTTTTACAAATTGTAAACATTTCTAAAGTGTCCTAGGTCGATGGTGTTGGTGGTATAGTGTCAGCCAAAACAGCCACAGTATTGCTACTAACTGGGAAAGTAATCTATTTTAACTTCTGGAAACTACCTTAAACACCAAAATCCGGTGTTTTGTGTTAACCTCCCAAAGGCAGTGCTTTGTGTTTTTATGCAGTGTTTCTTTGTTACCCAGGGTGCTGGGCTGGGGGGGGGGTCATACCTGGAAAGGCTGTCAAGGAGCAAATTGTGGACTTTTCTGCATGCAAAGTGGGGGCTGTACTGCTGAGCAAACTACTATACCACACTAACCACTATACCACACTTCCTCTAAAAGAAAAAACAGGGGAAGGCTGCATGCAGCCTTCCGGAATACCTCAACCTGCCTGCAACAAAATGATTCCAAGAAATACAGTGCATTTCTGCCACAGTGTTCCCATGCAAGATCTGTGCCTTATTCCCATCTTTGTCATTGGAGACCTGGCCTTTTTAATTTTTCACTGTTGTTTCAAGACAACCTATTCAATGACAATTCATCACAACTGCTCACCCCTTTTACTCATGTGACCCACAATGTCTAATTTTTGCAAAAAAAAACCACGCATGCAAAAAAAAAAAACCCACACACCAGCTCAAAGCCTTCCCCCCTTTTTTGCAAATGCCGTTTTTCTCTGCAAAACAGGTACGGGAAGCATCGTTTTGAAATCTCATTTTAACAACCTTCTGATCGGCGTTAATTGCTTTTGCAACAGATTGCCGCCATCATTAGCGCTCATTAATGTGCTTATTCACAGCTCACTCAAAGCCCCACAAAAATGTTTTTTTTTCCATATTAACCAGGAGGTCAGGTGAGACTAATGGAGAGTTTAGCTGTAATTAGTAAACATTTATTCAGATTGTCAAGATTCTACCTGTTTTCCCCACACCCCTTTCAAAAAGTGCATAATTTTAAGGTTGTGTCTCTGTTACTTGTTTGTGGAGTGTTTCGAGACAAACACTTGGAAGGAAATGGAATTGGATTTAAAAAACATGCCAACACAATATTTAAATTGACAGTTGAGGGCAAATTCTTAGGCACCAATCTTAGATCGTGTAGAAATACATTTTGAAAAGGAAGGCTGCTGCTTTATTTTTGCAGAAAGGAACTATAACCAATCATAAGAACATCAGAAGAGCCCTGCTGGATCAGGCCACAGGCCCATCTAGTCCAGCTTCCTGTATCACACAGTGGCCCACCAGGTGCCTCAGGGAGCACATGAGACAACAAGAGACCTCCATCCTTTTGCTACTCCCTTGCACTTGGCATTCTGAAGTAGCCTCGTTTTAATGTAAGGAGGTTGCACCACCCATTATGGCCTATAGTCCACAATGGACTTCTACTCCAGAAATCCATCCAATCCCCTTTGAAAGGCACTCAGGCATCACCACCTCCTGTGGCAAGGAGTTCCACAGATGAATTCCCCACTGGGTAAAAAAGCATTTCCTTTTATCTGTTCTAACTCTCCCAACGCTCAAGTTTAGCGGATGTCCCCTGGTTCTGGCGTTGCAAAAGAGGGAAAAGAACATCCCTCTGTCGACTCTATCCTTCCCATGCATAATTTTAATATGTCTCGATCAAGTCCCCCCCTCAAGTGCCTTTTTTCTAGACTGAAGAGCCCCAACCGCTGCAGTCTTTCCTCATCAGGGAGGTGCCTCATCATTTTCGTCGCTCTCTTCTGCACCTTTTCCAGCTCCAACCATCTCTTTTTTGAGACAATTGTAATCAGGGAAGGGGGAGAGTTCTTAAGTGCAAGAAAATGCTTGTTACAATTATGTCGCTAGAAAGATCCACCAGCCATCTCACCCCCCCCCGTCCCCGTCCATCAGGTCATAGAACCATCTACCCAAAAATGCTTTTATCAATACCTGTGATATTCTAGATCATGCCGAAGGACTGGGAGGTTGGAGAACGTTCCCCTGGTTCTCTTTTGAGGGCTTCCTCTTTCGAAAGCAGTCTACTTTAGAAGGGACGGGACGGCCTAAATAGGACCCAATGGGTTCCCTCCTCTTGGGCAGGGGGCAGTAGATCTCCAGCCTCTCCTGGATGGTACCCTTTTGCCGCTGGCTCCTCAGAGGTGTCCGGAGCTTTCTAGAAGCTCCCGGGGCATGACACAGGGAAGGCACGTCACCAACGCACGTAGCGGAGGCTCCCACAATGCCGTCCTTCTAACGGAGGAAGAGCAGAGGAAAGAAAAAATAAGAGGCCGAAGTGAGCCTCGATGCTTTTCTCCAACAAAGGCTAATACGTGCTATCGGGTGTGGGGCTGGGGAACTCACTGCCCCATGATGTTGGCCAAAGTTGAGCGAGTCTGCCTGGGCGTAACTTTCTCTGTGCTCAAGTCTAGTGTTTCTTCAGCCTACTTCGCTCCCATCTGTTGCTGCAACCCCACAACTGAGGCTTTGCGACCCTATTGGGGACACACACACCCAGGTTGAACAACACTGGCTTAATCCATGAACATGAAATAGCCTCATATTCTCCCCCAATTTCTCCTACTTCCCTCCCTATCTGCTGCGGTCTCCCTCTTGGGTCTCTGCCCCAACAAGCTCGCATCGGCCCTCTCATGATTGGTCAATTGCCGTGTCTGTGGGAGGGCCTTATAGCAAGTTCCGCACTTCTCAGAGCTCTTCCAAGAACTTCTACAGAGCTTTTCAGCCGTGTTCATAACACTTTCTACTTTCTCATAACACTTTCTCGTTACTGGGCTTGATTTAAATCTCTGGGGGTGGGGTGGGGTGGGGTGAAATGAGAGGGGCGTTTGTTTGAGCAATTTACCGCCTTGGGGCTTTCCATGTTACCACTCGGCTGCATCTGGGAACGAGGTGAGAAGTTCGGCTTTCTCAAAGGAGGAGGAAGCTTCTCCAAAGACATTCCACCAAGCTGGAAAAGAAGGGAGAGCAATTGGTACATAGCTAACCTTCTCGTAGAGAGCTGTTTCTTACAAAGCCTTCCAATGGGAGCATTTGGGGCTGATCCCAGGCTGGGACTACAGTAAAGGGGAAGGTTTAAAGCCCCTTCCTTCCCCCCTCCCCATATTATCGTGCCACTCCTTGCAAGGGAGTACCAAGCAAGTACTTACTGAGTAAGGAAAGCCCAACAGCTGAATCCTATGCGTATCTACCCAGAAGTACGTTTCATGGTATTCAGTGGGCCTTACTCCCAGGAAAGTGTGTACAGGATTGCAGCCTGAACCACACTTAAATTGCTCCCCAACAAGCCACAATCTTGGCTTCTTTCAACCAGAGCAAAGCAAGGCAATGCTGCCACCTGCTGTCCATTCAACACACAGCAAGAGTAGAGGAAGAGTAAGGGTGACTGTATAGTAGCCCTGTCTTTGAAAACATCCACTCGCCTGTCTCAAAAGGGGAAGAAAAAGCTAACAAACACACAATTCCAGCTGTGTCACTGCCGATGAGCTCCCCATCATCTCAGAACCGACAGAACCAAAGCACACACACACGCACAAACAAACACAATTCCCACTGTATCACTGCTGTGTTGAAAAGCAAACAAATGCTGTTGATTCGCTCCCCATCATCGTAGAATCTGAGCAGGAATTAAATGCCTTTTTAACTATATTATTATTATTATTACTATTATTATTAATAATAATATTATTATTAAACCTTTATTGGCATCAACAACAACCAAGAAACATACATTTGATATACATATATAATAAATACCACAATAAAATATCAGAGAGAAAAATCCCTTATATACTTTACAAAATTTTTCTAAAAAATTTCTACTTCAAGACTGTGCTAACTAACCCCTCGTTATGCCAAAGAGAGTTGACTTTAACAATTTGCATAATAAACATGGCTAGTTGAGTGATATATGCCGGGTCTTTTTCTATAAATTAGAATAATAATTTCATACCCGAGGAAGTCATAGTAAGACCAGCTGCTTGCATAAGGGGAATTAAATATATTAATACTATAGTTTACCCACTTATGGCAACCCACCATTTACAGGAAGTTACCTTTGAAACAATACCAAGGTAATAAAAACAGATTTCAGACTGCAAGATAGCACCGGTACACAACCTTGAGCAAACAGCAAGCAGGAAAAATCCCTTGGAGTATTTTTTTTTTTAAATAATGAGCCATCCAATCAAAGCCTAGCTGAGGTTGTTCATCCAATGGGGCTGAAGAGGAGCCTGGTCAACTCACCTGGTTGAGATGAGCCAACTCCATCCATTCTAGTAGCTGCCTTGAATCTTCAAAAATAGGAAAGACATTAATGTTTTTTTTGTTTTGTTTTTTTTAAAAAGGCCTGTGGTGTTGAATTCTCGCATGCATTTCCAGATCAGCCTACAGCCCTAAACAGTAAGCCTCACAAAGCACCCCTTAACTATAGTGGTTCTCAAATCTTTCAGCATCAGGCCCACTTCTTAAAATGGCAACCCTGTCTGGGACCCACCGGAAGTGATGTCACGGCCAGAAGTGCCGTCATTGTGACGCCAGAGCCTGCTGCTTTCCTGAGAACGCAGCAATGAGCTGAGTGATTTCTCAGCCATTTTCCAATCGCAAAGGGAATCAGAAAGCAAAAAGCCTATTATATTGACAACCTTGACCCAAGCAAAACCACCTTACCCTGTAGCTCCTCAAACTGGCCCTCCCAGGCTGCCTACCTTCAAGGGTTGTTGTGAAGACACAAGAGGGGGGGAAACAGGGCAGGCATGGATAGTGGGTGGGCAGCAATGGGGGCAGATCAAGTTCCGGGAGGAGGATGAGACCAATGGTGGGTCCCCAGTCTGGTATGTTATTTATTTATTGGGGTCACGGCCAGAAAAAGGTTGAAGACCACTGCCCCTAAATGCCAGGTGGTGTGGCTATAATGGTGATTGGGCAGCAGTGCTCCCCCCCCAGAAGTAGCAGCTTGTTTTAACCCTTAGTGCAGATTGTGAAACTGATGGGAAAGAACATAAGAAGAGCCCCGCTGGATCAGGCCAAAGGCCCATCTAGTCCAGCTTCCTGCATCTCACAGCGGCCCACCAGGTGCCCCAGGGAGGCATGAGACAAGAAGATGCTTGCATCCTGTGGCCACTCCCTTGGACCTGGCATTCTGAAATAGCCTACTACTAATGTAAGGAGATTGCACAATCCATCACGGCCTGTAGCCCACGATGGACTTTTCTTCCAGAAATCTGTCCAATCCCCTCTTAAAGGTATCTAGGCCAGATGCCATCACCACCTCCTGTGGCAAAGAGTTCCACAGATTAACTACCCGCTGGGTAAAAAGGTACTTCCTTTTATCTGTTGTAACTCTCCCAACCCTCAGTTTTAGCGGATGCCCCCTGGTTCTGGTGTTTTGAGAGAGGGAAAAGAACATCCCTCTGTTGACTCTATTGATTAGGCGAACCAGGCAAAAAGTGGACCCCGCGCCAATGATGGGCCCAGGACCCACAGTTTGAGAATGACTCTCCTGGTTCATCTCAGGTGGCAGCAATTAGATTGCTCCTCTGTAAGCTTATGGTTTGCGTTTATAAGTTTATGGTGCAGCTACATTGGAATACTATGAGGAACATGAGGGGTGAGCACCACACACAGCCCTGCCCTGAGCTCCTGGGGAGGAAGGGCAAGATACAAATGCAGAAACACAACTACAGTATGTGGTGTTTGCTGGATTATAGAACTTTTGAAACAAGCCCCACACATTGTGCCAACAGGTCTCCAATAAAACAAGAGAGCAACACCAAAGCATAGGTCTGTAATGGGTTTATTTTAAACAGAGCATGATTTATTTTAGACCGGGTTGAGTGGCGTGAGACGGGCGTCTTGATCCATGTCCAGGGAGCCGCAGGGCAGAATATGTTTCAGGACACCAGGCCTCATGGCGCAAGGGCGGAGGTCATGAAGGGCGGAAGCCGTGCTTCCGGAAGGTTCTTTCCACGCCTCCAGGGGCCAAGATCCGGGCTGCTTCTCACCCTCGACTCTTGTAGGACTCCATGTTTGCCAAGATCCAGCCAGAGGGCACCATGAAGGTCACGAAGAAAGTGGAGAAGGCGATGAAGCTCTCCTGTATGAGAGAAGGCAATGCTAGAATGTTCTTTCCTGCATTTCCAAGAGGAACAGGCGCTTAGTCAATTCCCCCCCCCCCCCCCCCCCCCCCTCAGAAAATAGGGGGCTAAAAGACCCCCCCCCCCCAGCCTCCCTCCTGCTCCCTACCACCTCCAGCCCCCCATTTCTCACTCCCCCGATACAGCCAGTGCTCAACTACTGAACCTATCCAGTAGTTGAATATCACTCGTCAATATCAGTAGTACAGGATACCTGGATACTGGGGTGCCTATTAAAAAGATAAGGGAACATGACATCTTTTTTAAAAAATCTTGTTGCAGCAAAACCACTGATGTTCCCCTTCTTTAAAAAGGTGTCCCCAATATCCACGGTTCTGGGTATCCACGGGGGCGAGAGATCTGGAATGGGGCATTTCTGTACTTGGGCACACTTGTACATTTCCTCCTGTAGCCCCCCCTTTCTCCCCATCTGCACCACCCAGAGGAAAAAAAAACAGCAAGTCTACACAGCTCACCCCAGGTAATCGGCCCCAACAGGGTCACACGGCCACGCGGAAGCTCTCCCCCCACCCCCAGCATTTCCAGGAAAGGTGGGGAACGAAACCGCAGCGAGCTGCTCCCAGCCAGACACCGCATGGCCGCATCCTGCGCTCAGGGGGCGAAAGGAACGTGCGCCTGGGGCATGGAATAGAAGGGCCCCGGGGTTCAATGCAAAGCCTTCTGGGGTCAACCCCCGGTGCAAAGCTGGGGCAGGTCCCTTTACGGAAAACCCTCCAGTCGCAGCCAATCCGTGTTGGCGATGTGTGTGTGTGTGTGTGTATACACACACACACACACACACACACCCTTGCGGTTGCTGCACCAGCAGCGCCCACCCCCCCTCGCCACCAGCTTGCCACGGCCCTCCTCCCCCATTGCCCCGCTCCCTCCTTACCACGGGTCCTACAGGATCGCGGGGGGGGCTTCGCCGTGATGCCCCGGGCCGGCTGGGCGAGCGTGCTGGGCAGCCGCAGGCCCCGTCTGAGTAGCTGCAAGGACATGCTGCGCTCGAAGGATACAGAGTAACCTTTTCCCCGTCTAGGAGTAGCTACAAGATGGCAACTCCGGGGCGGGCGCGGCGCAGAGAGCCAGAAAGCGCTAGAGGCAAACAGGCGCTGCGCCCCTTATCAAGGGGGTGCGCTTGCTGCCACTGGCGGAGGGAGGAAAGGTTTCCTGCTGCTGACTCAGCGAGAGGACTCGGTCGTTCCTCCGCCCCCAGATCGTGCACCACCCCTGACCCATGGCGCGGCCCCTCCATGAGGCACACCTTAGCAACGGCAGCAGAGCCCGACATGTGGCCATGGCGCGCGACTCTAGCCGTAGTTTAGCTCTGTACGCGCTCTAGGCTGTCGCAGGCTTATAGTGACTGTAGCGGCTGCGGCACCTGCGGCATCGAGGTGACGTCACAACTCTATTTTTTCATTTTCTTGGTTTTTTGGGAGGGGGCCGATCATGGAGGTATTATACACTGGAGAAGGCATGACGTCATTTTCTTGAAGCCGTAGGTCACCAAATATGGCTGACTCAGATCATTGCCGCGGAGGAGGAGGATTGCCGCGAATTCACGAATAAAAATCTCCCTGCACGCGTGTAAAAGTTAATCTCAACGTCTTTAAGCATGCCTGCGTGTTCTGCATACGGGGGTGCGAATCGCTGAACGAAAAATGCGATTTAATTTCCACGGAAAGATGCATGTATTCACATTACATCGGTTCAGTAAAACTACCGTTCAGTGAGTGCATTATTTTTGAAGCTGTGTAATTTCTTGTCGTTCCTGGCAATCTTATTCACCATTTTCTGACACCCACTGTTAATGGTCTAGAAGGAAAAATATATATATTCCCCCCCTTTCCCCCCTTCCCGTTTATGAAGAGATTTTAATGTAATTTTCCTACTGTAATTTTTTTAATACTTATGAAATTCTGAACATTAACAGAAATTTTTTTTATGGGGCATGGCCGTTTTATTTCTGCTTGTGTAGATTTCAAAAAATAAGTCTGTCAAAACAGTGCAATCAAAATGCAAGTAGCATTTCGTCAGCTATGTTCAGTAATATAATTATGAGGAATTTCACCTTTAATTGCATATTAAATCATAATAAGGTTACCAATAATGTTTCTACACGATCACATGTTTCTATTTTCGTAAGTTTTTATTTTTATTCAGTCCTAAACAGTACAAGAAAAGCAATCTGAAATGCTAGGAATCAGCAGTTTTGAGTCAACCAACATGGCTGCTAAGCCCGCCCCCTGGCTTCAATTCGGCAGCATTACTTCTTAAGGCAGGGCCATGGGTTGGGGCCGATAGAATGGAGTTATTACAATTATGGGGTCCACGGGGCCTGCTTATTTTAAAATTGTAACTCTTTTAACATTGTTTTACTTGGTACACTATGCTTTTTTTCTTTTAATGTGACACTTTTAATATTGTAAGCTGTCTTGGCTGCCCTTGGGGTAGAAAGGCAGGATAAAAACCCTATAAATAAATATAAACCCTTTAAAATAAATGAGTAAATAAATAATATTACACTTCGATTTGTATCATGGCTTTCTGCACAAAATGCCACAGCGCACGAGCTCTAACGGCAGCATTATTTCTAAAAACTGCCATTTTAAAACAGTTGTATTTTTTGTTCTCTGGGGTTTTTGGCCATAACCTTGGATAGAGTAAAGATATTGCACTCTGGCTTGTTTCACTGCAGCCTGCGTTAAATTCAACTGGTATTATTTGTGAAGGTTTTTCATGATTTTGGCTGCTAGGAAAACTAGGCATGGCGTTTGCTTGGGCATGGAGAGGCAGGATATAATTTCTTGAAATAAATGGTGTGTCAAGCTCAGCTTGTTGCCCGGTGCAACTGCACCCCACTGCGCTGCTTTAGCCACGCCCAGTGATGTCATGCAGGGGGTACGCGGGGGTATGCGAGTACCGGTTTCTAGGATTACAGCTGGCCCCACCCATTCGCCCACCCACTCGTCGACTCCGCCCTCTGCAACGTTTGAATTTCCTGCATGTTTGAGTTGCCTGCATGTTCTCAGAGCCAGGCAGGCAGGCAGGCAGGCAGCGAGCGGAGCCTTTCCTTTCCTTGCCACTGAAAAATGAGTTGCTCTGGGGTTTTAACATGATGCCAGGCCTCCTTCACATGTTCTGGGGGTGCTGTGGAATACTGTTGCAACTGTTGGGTCAGTTTAAAATCATCTGAGGCCTCAAAAAGGGCTTTTTTCATGTCACTTCCTGCCACAACATCACTTCTGGCTTATGACATCACTTCCGGTGGGCGGGTCCCAACACGTGCCAATCAAAAGTGAGTACCTGTTCTTAAATCATTTAGATGACACCACTGGCCACGCCCCTAATGGAGGCCCCTCCTTCTCGGTACTGACTCCATATGGGAGGCTGGTGCTGCTCTTCCCCCTAACCTTTCCCACAAAGCAGGTGACTCTCACCAGAGCCCCCTCAGCTATTCCTGGCTCCTAGTCATTGGAATAATCCTGACATCTCCTTCGCCCCCTGGGCCATTTGCTCTCTGTCCATCTCTCCCCCCCCCCGCCAACGGGTACAGGAGCTGCGAAAGGAAGCCAATTCACTTCACCCGTTACGCTTCCACCCTGAGATCCTGCAACCAGGCACAGGTGTTAGGACGTGGGGCTCATGGCACCCCACGTAAAACACTGTGCCCACATCGTGCATTGCTGGACTGGCTGGTTTTCTGTGGCACCCCTCTGTGCTTTAAAAAAAAAACATGCTGGGGCAGCAGTAGCCCTGGCCAGCTGACACAATCCTCACTTGGCAAAAGCAGGATTAACAGCTCTCAAGAGACCTTCGGCAAGGCCCTAGAAGTGCCAGCTAAACCCCAGGAGAGAGAGACCTTCCTTCCTGACCTGCCTCTGCAGTTGGCGTAGTCAAGAGTGGGCAGACAGGTGGAGCAGAGCTGCTACTGCAGTTTTCAAGCCAGGGCCGGCCCATGCAGAAAGCCAGCTGAGACAGCTGTCTCAGGCAGAAGGCTCTGAAGCACCCACCTCCACAGCCCTGCCTGCTTGGGTGGGAGAAGAGGCGGACGAGGGATCCTGGCAGCGGTTATTGACTGCCGGAGACCAGATCGAAGGGCGACTCCAGGGCTCAATTCAAGCCCGGATGAACTGGCTCCAACTCCCCAAGTCACCATCTTGTGACTTGGCTTGGGAGAGGCTGATTCCTCCCCCCCCCCAGACATTGCACAGGGGACTCAAGGCCACAAGAAATAAGCTCCCGGAATCCTAAGGGACTCTACAACAAGCAAGGAAGACACCAGCAGAGAGCCATGCCCTTCTGTATCAGCGGCCGTGGGCTCCAGCCCCCTCCTCACAACATCACACTGAACTGACAATGAATTGCGGCTCAGCAGAGACACCCTTTTGGCCTGACACCAGACCCCTGATCCCAGACTCCGGCTCTTGTCCTCCGCATTTCTCACTCGCCCTCTCAGATAACCCTGAGCTCAGCTCCCCTCCTTCCATCACCTCCACTCAGGAGTAAGGCTGGGGTTCCTGATTGGCCGGACTGGATGCAGGGCAGAATTCTCAGGGAAGGGTGTCAAGGCTGTATAAGGCCGAGGAATGGCATTTGCCCTGGGGACTTCAAGCAGGGGGTCTCCCCCTCCCCAGACGTTGGCCTTTCAAGGGCTGCAGAATAGGGGGGGTGGGGGCGTCCTCCTGCCTTCTCCAGCCACTCAGGCCGTGAAAGGCTGAACCGACAGGTGGCCTGGAACTTGCCCAAATATGGAATGTGTGAAAATGGCCCCAACCCCTTGCAGGGGCGGGCAGGATGTCGGAAAGTCTACGGTGCGTCAGGGAGGAGTAAAGCATCAGCCCTGACGGGAGGCGAGGCTATAAATCACTGGAAACCAGCCCAAGCACAGCTCCCTTTTCTTCCCTTCCTCTCTCCCTCTCAGTGGAATGCTGCAGGAGTGGGTGAGTATTCTTGGGAGCCGGCGTCTTTGACTGCACACCCTTTGGGGCAGAGCCCTGCGGGGGGAGGAGCAAAAGAAATGGCACCCATCAAAATCAACCCCCTTGCATTCTGCATTGTACTGGTTTAAAGTGAATTGTTAGCCAGAATAGTTGCCGTGCAGGGGGTTGGGGGTGGGGGTCTGCACTCTTATTAACAGAGCACTTTTCACCTCTGTGCCTCTGCTAGAAGGGGATGGAGAGAACAGATTGGGCAGTGCCAAGTCGCGCAACGAGGGAGAACGCAAAGACCAATATGATCCATAAGTTCTGCTTTATTGTTACACACAAGCCCATATTTATCCTTCAGGTTTACAGAGCAGTATGTTGTTGATTAACCCATCAGAAGGTTGCTTTGATTAACTCAGCGGGTTTCGGCAAACAGGCTTAACAATGACTGACAATCTTAACAAGGGTAAACAAGCTTAATAGACTTATACCTCAGGGTTACATCGCACATGTCATTCATCATTAACCCGGCAAGATTCAATTAACACCTTGCAAACAAGCTTAACGAGCTTATCGATCGGTAAACCCGGCAAACAAGCTTAAACGGTCTCGCTAACAAGCTTAAATGGTTTCGCTAACAAGCTTAAGGGTTTAAGGGTTTCATTAACTTTTTACAATCTTCTTTCCGTCTTAGCGCTTTCTCAATCTTCCGGCCGTATCAGCGCAGGCTGCTCCGTTTCCGATCTCCTTGTTCCGTGCGTTGTCGTGTTGCGCAAGGGTCAGCCGTGTCGCGCAAGGGTTAGTTGATTGCAGCAGGCTTCTACTTTGTTCTGGCCCATGTTTCCCCAATCCCATAGTCCTTAGCAAAAACCACTCTCTCCACGACAGGGCAGCATCGGGGTGATAAAAAGAGTAAGGGGCACAAGGAATGGTTGGGAGATCCGGTTCTTATGCAGTCTCTTAATGGAAGGCAATGCATTAAATGGGGCTTTTCTCCTGGGGGTGGGGAAGCAGGCACAGAATTGCAGCCTTAGCATGAGGCGCAATCCTAACCAACCTTCAAAGCACTGACCTAGCTGTGCCAATGGGGCGTGTGCTGCATCCTGCAGTTGGGGGGCAGTCACGGAGGCCTCCTCAAGGTCGGGGAACGTTGGGAGCTGCATTGCCCTTACCCCGGGTGCTGGAAAATTAGCATTGCGCCCCCATTCTCCTAGCAGCAGAGAAAAGTGGTGATTGAGCAAAGTTTGGCTGGCACAAGGGGCATATCTGCGGTGGCCTCTCTGACCCCAAGAGTGGTCCAAACACACTTTATGGTGGCCCTTGTGCCGGCCTACCTCCAGGTTCAGATTGTGCCCTTAATCCACATGCATGCCTTTCGGCAACGTGCCTCTTAAATTGATGCTGGAGATGCAGTAGGCAGAAGGAAATCAGGTCAGCTCAGGCTGCTTCCAGGCTGCCACCCTCACCTCCAGTCTCTTCCCCAGTGAGCCAGTGCCATGTGCGGCGACGAGACCACCGCCTTGGTGTGCGACAACGGCTCTGGCTTGGTGAAGGCGGGCTTTGCGGGGGACGACGCCCAGTGGTGTCATCTAAATGATGTAATAACAAGTACTTACTTTTGATTGGCACGTGTCGGGACCCGCCCACCGGAAGTGACGTCATAAGCCGGAAGTGATGTCGTGGCAAGAAGTGACATGAAAAAAGCCCTTTTTGAGGCCTCAGACAATATTAAACTGACCCAACAGTTGCAACAGTATTCCACAGCACCCCCAGAACACGTTAAGGAGGCCTGGCATCATGTTAAAGTGACCCAACAGTTCCAAAACCCCAGAACAGCTCATTTTTCAGTGGCAAGGCAAGGCAAGGCTCCGCACGCTGCCTGCCTGCCTCTGAGAACGTGCAGGCAACTCAAACGTGCAGGAAATTCAAATGTTGCAGGGGGTGGTGTCAACGAGTGGGCGGGGCCAGCCATAATCCTAGAAACCAGTACTCGCGTATCCCCGTGTACCCCCTGCATGACATCACTGACGATGCCCCCCCGTGCTGTTTTCCCCTCCATCGTCAGGCGCCCGAGGCAGCAGGTAAGGGCGCGGTGGGCTCTGGGGCCGAGTCGGCACCAACACAGTTTGTGGCAGCCTGGGCAGGAACAGAGACGGTTTTGGGTGGGGCAACGGCAGGCTGGGAGGCCGACTGAGCCCGGGAGGGGGTTGGGACTGGCCTGGGCGACCTAGGCTGGATCCTGACCCCCGGGGTGACTGGTGTGACATGGGCCACCCAGAGTGGCAGCTGCGGAACCACAAGCACAGATCTGAGTAGCCCCATAGCAGTGGCTGATGTGTGACGAGGGGTAAAGGGAATCAACCCCCCCCCCAGCTCCAAATGGCATCCCAGCCTTCTAAGCAGCACTGGAGACAGAGCAGGCCAGTCCGCACCCACCTTGGCACCCACCACACCTGTTACGCGCTGCATGGCAAGGAGGGGCCTGAGACTTCAGGCATGGGGCTGGCTGCAGTTTGCCTTCCCCGGCTTTCCAGAGCTGCAAAGCCCAGCCCAGCCCAGCCCAGCCCAAGGCAGGGGAAGAGCTGGGTGCAGATTGCCTGCCCTTTCTGCCCAAGCCCCAAAAAATTCTGACCTCAAAGGGCCGGAGGAGGCCACCCAAGGTAACTGGGGGGGGGGATTTGAAGTCCCTGACAAATTCCAGCCAGGACTTATCAAGAGATAATGAGGAGATAATTTGCCTCTTGGCGTTCCAAGGGGATCGGGTTTCCCCTGGGTGAAGAGGCGATTCCCCGCCCCCCCCCCCCCCCCCAAGGCAGCTGCTTGGCTGGTGCTTTGGAGCCAGGGAAAGGGGGGGGGAGCAAGTTTGGAGCATCAGAAAGAAATCTTGAGCCAGAACACCTTCCAGCAAGCAGGAGTATGACGAGGCTGGCCCGTCTATTGGCCACAGGAAGTGCTTCTGAACACAGGAAGTGCTCTCATTTCATTCTCTGGCTACCAGCTCCCCCCATCCCAAACCAAAGTTTGTCACAAATCTCCTCTGCCCCCACCCCGCCCGACACCCACCCACCATCAGGAAGTTTACTTCCCAGCATAAATGGAGAAAAGGGTGCAGAACACCTTCTGGCTCTCATTCTCCACCTCTGGGAGCGCAACCCTCATCTCGAGAAACAGGGTTTTATTCATTTAAAAAACCACACCGAACACAGATGTTCTCCCAACCACCCTGAAGCCTTAAATAAACAATTAAAAAAACTTTTTACAGTGGAACCATGATGGGCGATTGACTCTTTTTGATTCCACGTTACACTCACAAGCCGCAGGGCGGCCAACGGTAAAATACAAACGATGAATAAGTCGATTAAGCAGAGGAAGCAAAGCCACACAAAACTCCAGCCAGACACCCTGACCTGCTCTCAGGCCACCGTCACCCCTCAAAGATCTGCTGAAACAAGCATCTTCTGAAAAGATAGGAGAGCACAGCATCACAAGTCTTTTACAACGACAGGAAGTGATGTCATGGCCGGAAGTGCCATCATTCTGATGCCAGCGCCTGCTGCTTTCCTGAGAATGCAGCAATGAATTGGGTTGTTTCCCAGCCCTTTTCCAATAGCAAAGTGGATCAGAAAGGGGGGGGGAGCCTATTTACAGCTTTTTAAGCAAAATTATCACTTAGCCCTCCCCATTTCCAGTGTCCCATCTTTCCATATTTCAATATGGCTGACCTAGGAGCTACGTGGCCCACCTGAAATAGGCTCGCAAATCACCAAACCAGACAATTCACAATTACGCCTGGATCGTTCACAAATGGTCTCTAAATAATACAAACTTGAAAGACTTGAATACATATTTGTGAATTCAAAAGCTCCAAGAATACGGGGCTCAGTGCAGTTTATACGCAACCCTTTTCTGGGGCAACAGCGAAGTCTGCAAAAGTTATAATTCAAAAACAGAAGCCAGACTGCCACAGGTATCCACAATGCACTCTCTCTCTCTCTCTCTCTCACACACACACACACACAGAGCACCCCTTTGGAGGTTGAACAAAAATGTTTTATTTTGTTAAACATAGAAATAAAATGTAACACCCCAAAAGAAAGTCAGATTGTTCCCTTTGATTCCAATGAAAAAGTTTGCCAAGAAACAAAATTTTAAGTCATTTTCTAACAACTGAAGCACACAAAAGGGTGGAGGGGGAAGAAATGGACATGCCGGGGGTGGGTGGGTAGGGAGGGAGAGAAGATACAATGCAGAATTATTACAATTTTAAAAATATATATATATTTTAAAAAGTACTACGCATGCCAGATCGGAAGAAGTTCAAAAATGAAACCAAAGAAACATTAACGTTCGTGAATGAACCGTGTCCATTTAGTTTTCCTTGGTGTTTATTGGAGCAGAGACCAGGTGTCAGGAAGAGACTCCAAAACGGTCAGGAAGCAAGTTAATCAAACAGACATTCATTACAGGGAAATGGTAAGATCTAGCTGGAGAGCTTATCCACAGCTTGTTTTTGTTTTTGAAAAAAAAAAAAGGCAATGTTGAAGCTTTGACAGTCCCTCCGGCCCCAAAAATCAAAACAATGGTACTTGGTTTGTAAAACAAAACAGAGCACGCAACACAACAAAAAACCAGCTTGTTTTAGAAACTCTTTAAAAAGTCCAATAATATTTAGAAAAAGGGAAGGGAAAAAATAAGAAGGAATAGTGACCTGGGAAAAGAGATGATAACCCACACCCTTAAGCAAACCAGAAACCCCTAACTTAAGGATGGAGGTGGAAACAAAAAGAGGTGGGGGGGAGGGAGAAAAATGGAACTGCCCACAAACAGTTGAAGCTGCTGCTGTGGTTCTTTTCCAGAGTGCAGAGAGGACGAGCGACAAGGCTAGTGGCTAGTGGCAAGAGGCTGAGTGGCCTTGCTTTGGGAGACGGGCCCTTGGCGAGCAGGGGTCCCTCCAGGGGCAAGGCCTTGAGCCCGCAGCAAATTCATGGCCGCCCTGCAGAGTTGGGCGCCAGGTTTTCTGCCAGGTGCCCGGCCCCGTTTCATACCTGGCCAGGTGGTCCTCATTTCCCAGAAGCCGCTCCACACGACCTGCGAAAGGTCTGATGCTGCTGTTTCCCCTTACAGAAGCGCCTGGTTGCCCCGGAGGCCTCCAGGACGACGTCTCAAAGGCGGCGGTCGCATCCTGAGGGGTCCCTGCCCAGTGGGAAGCAGCGTGTGGCTCTCTTCCGTCCCACTCTGTGCCATGCCGGCCAGGCACTGAGGATTTGCTGCAAGTAGAGAGCCGCCTCTTTTTCTCAGGGAAGGCAAAAGGGGGCTTCGTCCTGCCATAATTCCAAGGCTGATTCTCCTGGGCCAAGGTGGTGACAAGGGGGGGGGGATAAGGCAAGTGATGGTCATGATGGCTGGGGAGACTTTGCCCCCCTCCCCGCAGCTCCCCCCACTCTACCTAGTCTGGCATGTTATCCGCTTCGACATCCGTAACCCCCAAGTCTGAAACTGCGAAGCTGCAGGCCCCACACGACGGGGGCCCGGATGCCGAGATGCCGCTCAGAGCACAATGGCCACAGCAAGCCATGACCAGGAGTTTCGATGGTGGCCATCCCGGCTGGCGGAGGGCGAAGGCAGCAACACGCACCCTGAGAGAGAAGCGAGGCCCTGAGGTTGCGGCTGTGGGGGGACGCCTCTTTTTTTGCAGAAAGGAGTCGTGGAAGACGGTCATTCTAGCTGCCAGCAGGGTGAGGAGGGGGCAACACCGGAAGCCGTGACCTGGGTCAGCGTTAGGGGACTAGAGACAAACGGGAAAAAACGCCCAACAAGTCGAGGAGGGAAGAAAGCAGTTGGTGATTGCCGGGCAACCGAGATGCTCCCGCCAGAGCTGGGAAGGCCGTCTGGCGAGGAGAGCCTCAGACATCATCTCAGACCTGGAATAAAGCTCGGGGGCGGGGGGAGGCCAACAAGGAAGCAAAATGCTCTTGCACACCTGGGTCTTTCAGTCAACAACTGTCAGCAGATGTTGAAATGCAAACTTCTTTGAAAAAAACAAAAAACCCCGCACAGGCCCATTCTCGAAAGCGTTTCCCATCCGTGGGACAGTGTGGCCACGGGGCTCGCCAACAGACCCATCTCAGCCGGGCGAGGGTGTAGCCTCGGGGCCTCGTTGAGGGCCGGCTGAACGGGCGGTTTGTCCGGGCCGGTGCTCCCCTCCCCGCACTGGGGCGCAACGAGGAGGAACGGTTCCAGGAACGTGGCGCTGCTTGCGAGGCGAGGCCTGCAGGAGCTGGTCTCAGCACACGTGACGGGAGGGGTCCCGGTCGTCCCAGAAAACGCCAGGGGGAGGAGGGAAGACCGCGTTCACCTCGCCACAGCAAGACGGCAGTCCCGATCTTTCCAACTATCAAGGGGCGGGAGTAGACGCACAGTACGACTTGGGCGAAGGGGAGCTGCGTTCTCTAGATCTCCCGGGCCAGTAATGGTTCTGCGGAATTCAGTGGAGGGGGAGGGGAAGCCCACTCTCCCACAAGCTTGGTAAGCAAAGTATCCCTACCGCTCCCTTGAGGCCGGTGCCACTTCCTTACTGCTGAAAGGTGGGTGCAAGAAACCTGCAGGGCCTTCGGTTTGAATCCAGGTTAAAGCAGGATCCGGGACTAGGCCATTGAGAGTTCGCCATGCCTTCCGTTTCCAGAACCTCCTGCACGGAGGAAGACCTTTCCCCCTGGGAGGCAGGGTGCGAGTGGCAGAGTTTCAGTGTCCGGTGTTGGCGCCCGGAGCGAGAAGTGGCGGCAGGGGAGGAGGGAGCAGGAGCAGGCGGAGAAAACCGAAGAGAAAGGCAGGCGGATGTGGAGAACTGGGCTGGTTCCGGAGGTAGCCGGCAGGAAACGGGCGGCCTCAGTGGCAGCAGCCTCCGCAGTGACCGCCCGGGTGGGCATGTTGACTCTCGCCAAACTTTGTTCTCCGGCTGAGGATTTCGTAGGAGCAGTCGTCCCCACAGCAGCCGGACATGCTGGGCGAGGTGTCGTCGATTTCAAACCTGCCGGGCGAGAAAAGGAGGAAGGGAGGAGGAGCCGCCACCCAGAACTTCTCCGGCCTGAACCCACCCGGACCTTACTCCCCCCCCCCATTCCCAACTCCAATCCCTGCCCCTTCAGGCAAGGTGGGTGGCAACTATGAACAGGCCCTTCTTGGCGGTGGCACCTGTGAAACTCTCGCCCTGAGGAAGCCTGCCTGGTACTGTCCTTGTATTGTAGTCTTTTCGGATGCCGGATGAAGACGTTTTTATTTACTCAGGCAATTTAAAGCCAGTTTTATGCAGGAGCAACCCCTGATCCCTGTCTTGCGTTGCCAGAACTGGATTTTAAGATGGAATTGTTGAACGGCGCCCCAAGAGGTGCGGCAGAACAGAGGCGCATGTGTTTTCTAAAAATATACATTACGCATCGGTAGTCATGTCAGACACTGTGTGAGGGCCACTTGGCTGGCCTTCCTGGGGCCGACCAAGCCCCACACGATCACAGGAGTGTTCCGTTTGAAGGAGCTGCAAATTTCGACTTCCCTAGGTTGAAGCTCCTCTGCCACGAGCCTGCCAATTGATCTGAAGCAAGTCACTCTTCTTCGGCTGCAGTATGATAATGAATTCTTACTGCGGCAGGTTCCATCATTAACTGTAAAGCTTGCTGACAATGTGCGACATTCCTTATTACCATCACCCCCAAATCACAGTCACTCTCCTTTTGCATATGAGGTGGGATAAGCCCACCGACAATTTCATTCTCCTAGCAGAACATCTGAACCGAGCTAAAACTGGTGGTGCAGGGAACACCTGTCCCACCCCCGCCCTGATTCCCACAATCAAAAGAGAGAAAGAATTACACCCATTCCTTACTGTAAACCTTCTCTGAAGAACTGGTACGCTGCGTGATTGTGTTTAAATACCGTTAACATGACTTTCTTCATCTGTGTGCTAAGAAAGAAAAAACAAACCAACAACACATTCACTGTCCCATTGCCATTTTTCTGGTTGACTGCTTTTTGGTTAGCAGGGGGGAGCATTGCTGGCTGAAGAGTGGGGTGCAAACGCTTTACGTATGCAGGACAGGTGACATGCAAGCTTCTTGCATGCCACCAGAAAAAACACACACACACGTAAATTCCTAACTCTGTGCCAAAAGGGAGCTTGCAAGGTGTAGCGTAGTGGCCAAGAGAGGGAACCACAAACCAAGACTGGTTGAAATCTCCCCTCTGCCCACAAGCAGACAAGACTTCTCAGCCTCAGTCTTCCCAATCTGCGATATGGGCATAACACCTCTCTTAACGTAGAAGGTGACTACAAGGAATTTATCCCGAGAATGGTTCTGCATGTGCAGAAAGAGCTATGGTTCCACACCAGCTGGACCCTTGTGTGGGGTCCTGGCCTCTGATAGGTCAAAGCGGAACACTCAGAGAAGCACCGTACAGAAGTATTCTGTTTGTGTATACCCGGCAAGCACAGAATGTGGTCACCCTGAAGGGGACAGGCCAAGACCAGGGAATGCCAAACTTACCTATTCGCCACCAGCTGCAGAATCTGTATGAGGAATTTGCCCAGTCCTTTCCGTCTCACTTTGCTTTCCAGCTGCACTTCATAGCTGGAAAGAGAGGGAAGAGAAGGGAGGACATTAAGGAACCAGGCAAGCCGGCCCAAAGCTCTACACTTGCCCTGGATCTTCTGACATTTCGCAAGTGGAAGATCAACATGACAAAGCTGGGACACTCTCCCTCCCATTCGGGCCTTCCTTGCTGGAGAATCGGTTCAACATTAGCATTAAAGATTCTAGTCCTCAAAATGGAGATGAAATGGTCTGGAGCAACTTGCTACAAGCACACAGAAACATACACACATAAGAAGAGCCCTGCTGGATCAGGCCAAGGGCCACCTAGTCCAGCTTCCTGCATCTCACAGTGGCCCACCAGATGCCTCAGGGAGCACATGAGACAACAAGATGCTCGTATCCTGTTGCCACTCCCTTGCACCCAGCACTCTGAAGTAGCCTACTATTAATGTAAGGAGACTGCACTACCCATCATAGCCTGCAATGGACGTCCTCCAGAAATCTGTCCAATCCCCTTTTTAAAGGCACCCAGGCCAGACGCAATCACCACCTCCCGTGGCAAGGCGTTCCACAGATTCATTACCCACTGGGTAAAAAAAGCATTTCCTTTGATTCGTTCTAACTCTTAACGAGCCCTGATTTGTACCCGGGGGGAAAAATACAAGTGGGTTTGCGTGAATAAATGACACTCCCCTGGTTTGGTTCCTTCCCAAAAGTTGGCTCCCTTGGCAACAGAGGGGCAGAGCAGTCAAAGACCAGCCGAAGGGGAGAAAGCCCACACAGCAGGCAGAATACATACCAATAGAGGACCTCGTCCCCACATTCCACATCGAAGCGGAAGTGGGAGAACGCCACGGGGACGGAGCCGTCTTCGAGAGCTATTAGGTACCAAGCACGGTCATCGGTCATCTCGTCCCGTTTCTCCCGGTCTTTCCAACCCCACTCGCTCTGCTCGTATCTATGGGGCAGCAGAAAGAAAGATCAAGGAGGGGAAAAAAGGCAGTAACTTTGAAACTTCCTTTGGGGACACAGACTTGTCACAGACTTGGATTGAGATATGACAAACCAGACTCTCTCATTTGGAGAGTGAATAGTTGCGAGTCTCAGAGCATAATCGTAACTGGGAGTGAGGCACAATGAGGCCAGCAACCTTTGGCCTGCACAAGGGACACCGTAAAGAGCGTTTGGACCACTCTCTGAGTCGGGGAGGATGGCGCCCGTCTGTGTGCTGGCCTCTCTGACTCCGAGAGTGGTCCAAACATACCTGACAGTGTCCTTTGTGCCGGCCAAACTTGGCTGGCTTAACCGGGGTTAGGATTGATTTAGCCGAGAGGGTTAATGCCTCCGTTTGCCCGAAGATAACAACTGAAGAGCTCGAGACTCCCGGAAGTCTGTGTGAGCGGCAGACCTTGCAAACTGCGGCTGATTAAAAGCTGATTTCCAGCTGCCTCGTGGGAGGAGGAGTGTGCTGAACTCAGCTGCGTCTCTGGTGAGAGCAGGGAAGCCTCATCAGCCAGCAGACGACAGACGGGTGGCTAAAGAAAGAAGGCTAAATCCAGAAAGAAAGATCTGTATGAGTGTGGTTCTTGAAAGATAGAACATTCTGTAAATTGTAAAAACCTTCGGGTTTGTGAAGAAGTCTGCCTATGTAAACCGCCTTGAGTTGTAATCATTAGAGAAATCTAGTGACTTTAAGAAAGGCGGTATATAAATACATGTATTATTATTTATTATTATCTACCTCACAGGGTTGTCGTGAGGACAAAAGGAAGAAAGGAGCTATGTACACTGCTCTGAACTCCTGGGAGGGAGGACAGAACTGAAATGTGAATAAATCCATTTATGAAATTGGTGCATCTCAGTCCTGTCCACACAGAGAGGTGGCAGACCCCCCAAGATTTTTTTTGGGGGGGGGTGTCTTTCCCAGAGACTTCTCTACCTGGAGAAGCTGCAAGGATTTGAACTGGAGCCTCCTGGATAGAAAGCAGGTATTCTATTGGGGAGCTACGGCCCCTCCACTGGAGAGACCCATTGTTCCCTCCCACCCCCAGCTGACCACTGCCTCCCTCCAGCCCAAGCACCCCTCCGGCCTTACAAGGTCTGCATGTTCACTTTGGTCAGCTCAAAAGCCCAGTCGAGTGTGGTCGCGTCCAAACCAGAGACCCGTTTGCACTCGATGGAGACGTTTAACCTGCCGGGAGAGAAGGACGACGGGGGAAAAAGATGTCGCCGTTAGAGCCAGGGGTAAGGTGCGAGCGTGAAGCGTTGCAGTTCCTGCCCGCCAACTGCAAAGCAGAAGAGGACATGCGGGTGGAGGGAGGGAGGGAGGGAGGGAGGAGAAAAGAGCGCATCCAGATTGCCACCAGCTGTGGGTGCAAACTGGGACATCTGCCGCTATTCGCCCCAATACGTTGGAAGTGGGATCAGGATTCAAATCCCTCTGATCCAAACGCCTCTCACCCCACACAGGGCATTAACTTTGACTCACCCGTTCCGGTCGTATTTCTTGAACACTGGGAAGGCTTCTAAGGGGTCTCCCAGCTGTGACGGGAAAAACAGGAACAATCACAGAAACTCAGAGATGTGAATAAAAGCAGCAAGGAGCATTTTGGTAGCACTTTCAAGCACTTGGAGCACAATCCTGACCTGGAGTTAGGCCGGCACAGTGAGGCCAGCAAAGTCTGGCCGGCACAAAGGACACCGCAAAGCCTGTTTGGACCACTCTCGGAGTCAGGGAGGATGGCGCACGGCTGGTATCCCCGACTCCGAGAGTGGTCCATACATACTCTTGCAGTGGCCAAACTTTGCTGGCCTAACTGCAGGTTAGGATGGCGCCTAGGAGGGGGGGGGGGACTGAGCAACTGGATCAAAAACAACCCCGTGAGTAGAGAGAGGCTTTTTCTGGTTTGGGGGTTTTGTAGCAGATTTTGTTGTTGTTTTTTTTAACAAAAATGAAGTGCAGAAAGCAGTGTTATGTGTTTTTATTTCATTATCACACACAAAAACCATTTCTACCCATGAGCTTTGCGGATGAGCAGGGATTCTGGTTTGGGCTGCCCTGCCCTGCCACACCAAAATGGGCGCGAGGGAGAGAAACCCGGCTCACCTTATTGGCAGCCTCCACCTTGGCGCAGACGGCGTCCATGGCCGCACGCTCTTCCAGCCGCTTCTGCTTCTTCTCTTTGCCTTTGCTCGACTTCCTCTGGAATGAGAAGGACCGGGAGGTGAAGGCAAGAAGACTGATGTTGTCCAGCGTGCATCAGGTGCAACACAAGGCAAGCGCACTTGGCGCATCAGCACATACACATCGTCTCCCATGCAGGGGCCGCATGCTTTATGAAGCACGCAGTGCAGCCTAGATGCTCCAGGAAACGTTAGGAGCCGGAAGGTGAGCGCAATGGTGAAAGGCCTGTGCTTCAGTGATGTCATGCAGGGGGAACGCGGGGGAACTCAGTTCCACTAGTTAAAATTAGGGCTGACTCCGCCCACTTCACTCTCCCTCCTCCCCCCTCCCAATTCCTCTGCAAAGAGCTTTCCTTCTTGGTTGGCCGGCACTCAGAGGGTTAAAGGGAGCGACTCCGGATTCCTAGGGGGGGTGAAGGGGGAAGAGCTGCAGGGGGGAAGTCCCGTCCTGCACAGCCCCCTTCCTCACTCCCTCCAGCCACACACGTGGAGTCAGCAGCCGCTCTTGTGAGTCTGCAGCCCACTGGGGAGAAGGCAGTGATGTCATTCAGGGGGAACGGACTAGAATGGGCGTTCCGGATCCTAACGGGCTCCGTGGCTGCTTCCAGGTTTTGTTTTGTTTTTTCCAACATTTGAATTTGAACTCAATAGTGAGTTCCTGTTCCTAAATCATTTGAATGACACCACTGCTGTGCTTCCTTCTCACCTTTCCTCTGAGGAGTTAATGGAGACACACACACTACTCTTTCTGCCTCCCTGCCACCATTCAAGGTGTGTACCTGGTATTGGTACACACAGATATTGTAATACCTGACTGGGCTGAGACAGCTACTCTCCCAAGGTCACCCAGGAAATGGAGACTTTGCCCTCTGGTCTTCCTGACTTAAGGACAAGATTCTAGTGGGGTTTTTTTCAGCCTCTTGGGCTGAATTCCCTCTCCTTGCAAATTCAAAATGCCACAAACCGCATGCACTGCTCTCAAACAAAGACAGTTCCCACCCCCAAACATTCAGTATAGACAGCCACAAGATGTATTGACCCAGGAAAGCAGGCCACCGAGTTATTCACAGACGCTCCCAATCTTGGGAGTCGGAGCAACCGGCTGGTGCGAAAGAGGGAGGGGAAAGGACGTGTGTGTTTCCAAAGACGTGGCGAGTCTGCAAATGCAGTCATACAACTTGCCGTCTTTGCAAGTGACATTAGGAGACAAGAAGCCAGGCCCCAGTTCACGCATGAGTAAGGACTCCTTCTGCGGTTCTGCTTTTCCTGCTTGGACAGACTATGCTTCCATCAACTGGAAGGAAGGGGAAAAAAGCACGACACGGCCCTCTGAAAGCAACCAGGAACCAAAGCTTCCTGTAAAAGCATCCAGGGCTCCTACTTAGAGGAGCAGCTTTTCCACACTGAGCCAGGTTTTTCCCTCTCCCCCCTCCCACCCACCTGCAGCACTGCAAGCCAAGAAAAATCCGACTTGGAAATATTGCTGTTAAAAAAAAAAAAAAAAAGACTCATTTCTGAAGAGCTGTAAAGTTCTGCCAGGCTGGTGAGTCACCGAGTCACGGTGGTAGAGAGCCAAAAGGACGCGCTTAACCTCCACGCAACCCTTCCACCCCCACTGAAGTTCAGTCGAGGACACCAATTTTTTTTTTCCTCCCCATTGCACGGCTGGTTGGGAAGTTCAGAGGCCAAGCAGAGCGAGGGGAAATCAGGACAGGAAGACTGCCAGGCAGCCAGCGATGCCGTCGCCTGCGTCAGCTTGGCACAGGCCACTTCCCCAAAAGGGGGGGATTTTAAAGGCATCCAGGCCAGGTGCCATCACCACATCCTGTGACAAGGAGTTCCACTGGTTAATTAATTACATGCTGGCTAAAAAAAAATAAATTCTATTTTAACTCTCCCGACACTCAGGTTCAGTGGATGTTCCCTGGTTCTGGTGTTGTGCGAGAGGAAAAAGGCTTGCCTCTATTCATCCCATGCACAATTTTGTACATCTCATTATGGAGACTTGCATACGCCTCCTCAGAGGAAGGGCTGGATAAAGATGTAACCAGCAAACAAATGACCAAGAAACAGCACAAAATAACTATTTGCTGAGTACAAGGCAAGACATAAGAGGGAAGGGGCTACAGTGGTCAGAAAAATAAGGAGGAACAGCAATATTAGCCAATGCATGTCTGCTCAGAAGGAAGGCCTGTCAAGTTTTATACAACCTACTTTCAAGGTAAGCATGTCTTCTGGCTGCACACTTAGCAGAAAACATGCAAATGTTGCACTGAAGAAAATATATGCCCATTTTTGTTTTATATATTACATACACGCACACACATAGCAAAACTGACCCTAGCCTAAACTGTGTACTTGGGAAACATATTTGTGGGGAAACATATTTGTAAAAAAAAAAAAAAAAAAGTGCAGTATAAATAGTATGTGATAAATAACTGACCCAGCCAGGTTCTCCAAATCAAGTTGATTATAAAGTTATACAATTAATAAATGGCATTCAATGCCCAAGACAACCATATAATTTATAGAATGGAGCCATTTCATCCAAGTGGACAAACCATGCACTTTGCACATGCACGGGGGGCGCACAAACAGCCCAGATATCTGCTAAATACAATTAGTTTCACGGGTAGGAGGTTCCCTCTGCTTCCTTCTACACAGGAAGGAAACTGGTGTATTTAAATTTGTTATAGGAGAGCAGTGAGCTAGAAGTATCAAGGGCCTGAAAAGTTATTTATATGTAAAATCCTCCCTGAAATAGAAGCCTTCCCAGTTGAATAACTAGAAAGTAACTCCACCAAGTTTCTGTTGCCCCACTCCAAATTCCCCCTGACTTCCACCCTAGGTAATCAATCAATCAATCAATCAATCAATCAACAGGTACTTATATACCACTTTTCAACACGAAGTTCACAAAGCGGTTTACAGGCAAATAGTAATAATAAAGTTAAATGGCTCCCTGTCCCAAAAGGGCTCACAATCTAAAAAAAGGCAGACCGCCAGCAACAGCCACTAGAAAGACTGTGCAGGGGTGAAGAGGGACAGTTACTCTCCCCCTGCTAAATATAAGAGGAACACCACTGGAAAAAGTGCCTCTTGTCCAGTTAGCAGGGGTTTTATTAAGCCCCACTTCCACATGTATGAACCCCAGGATACCAGGCTACCCGCCATATTTTTCTTTACAGGAATTGTAAATAGAGATGCCTCCATACATTCCAAGACAGAACCTCTCCACCCCCCCCCCCAACCAATGCTAAACGTTTCACACAACTAACCTCAAGCGCCCCACACATCTCAGTCCCCCATAAGACTCAAATCTTCTCCTCCCTACTATACATCAATCCTCCCCTGTTGACCCCCCCCATTTTACTTCTTTCAATACCAACTTGTCCATCCCACATGTCTCTTCCCCTATCCTGGCCCAAACTCCTCCCCATCCCACCCCACATGTCCACTCCCTGCCCAGTAGCCCCAATACTGACACCCCAGATTTCCCTCTAATTTCCACTCCCCTCACCCCAATTATTACCATAACAGCTCCCCAACATTAACTCCACCAGATACCCCGACTTATTCCTCTCCCTCCAACACCCACACTTCCTAACACCCCCACAGTAGCTTCTAGCCCCCTCCTCCCATTCCAAGTCCCCATTCCCCCCAATTCACTTAATAATCCCCCAATACTAACCCCACCACACCCAATTATTCCCATTATTTTGCCCATTATTCTCCTACTCCTGTCCCTTCTCCCAACATAAAACAACTTTCCACAACCAACCCCATATTAGACCCCTCCATGTCTCCCACCCCATGACCCCAACCCCCACCAGTTTCTGGGGTCATAGCAGCCCTATAGTCTCCCCCCCACCCACATATACTTACCTTAATATCTCCCAAATTTGCTCCCCCCATTTTCCCCACTTATTTCCCCCCAACCCGAAATTTCCCACCCCCACATTAAGCCAAAGCCCCCCCCCACATATTCCAACTCCAAGGCCCCCCATGCTGATCCCCCCAGCCCCAAACGTTCCCCCCACCCACTCCCAGCCCCCCCCAAATCCTGGCCCCTAAGCAGCCCCCCAACCCCCATTTCCCAGGCCCCCCCGGCCCCTCCACGGGAAGTCCAGGCCTGACTCACCCCCATCGTGGCAACGACCCCCCCAAGTCTCCTCAGAAAACCGTACTGGGGGGGGGCCAGAGAAAGGGGAGGGGGGAAACAGTATGCGGCTACTGCGCCTGCGCAAGAGCCGGAGCGACGCGGGAGGCAGGGACAAGCGGCCAGCACCTGACGCACGGCGTGGAGGTGGGAAAGAGCGCGGAGGGAGTGCCTGCGCATGCGCGCCGCGGCGTGCGGGCAGGGAAGAGGGCGGAAGGGACAAGGGACGCGCCTCCTACTGCGCGTGCGCAAGGGAAGGAGGGAAGGCAGGCTGTCGCCGAGGCGGGGAGGAAGCGGAGGAGGGATGGGGGCGGGGGGGAAGAAAGGGCGCGAAAATGAAGGGGAAGGAGCGCGAGGAGAAGCCGTCGCGCGTGCGCCCTCGGCGCTTTAAAGTGTCCGCCGGGCCATGCCGCCGGGCGCCTCTCGCCGCGGCCGTTAGGAGGTGCCGTTGGGCTGGGCGTGGATTGGCCAGCGCGGTCCGAACAAAGGCGGGCCCCGCCCCCACCCCAGCCTTCCCCATTAAATAATATTGGAAATATTATTTAATACATTGGAAATAAAAACGTAGCTTCTCTCTTGACGTGGTGCAATTTGTTGTTGTTGTTCAGTCGCTAAGTCGTGTCCGAGTCTTCGCGACCCCATGGACCACAGCACGCCAGGTCTCCCTGTCCTCCACGAGCTTCCTGAGTTCACCCAATTTCATATTCATTGCTTCGGTGACACT
>JAJKFI010000133.1:1508680-1561579 GCA_029204185.1 Lerista edwardsae | reverse complement strand
ACACACACACACACACACACACACACACACACACACACACACACACAGAGTGTGTGTGTGTCCTTTGCTCAACAGGATTTGCTTCCCAGTAAATATCTAGTGAATCTTGCCCCTGGGGCATTTAAAACATGGCAAAAAGAAGGTTATATTAAGTGCCACGCAGAAGGACTGTTTTAACTCCAGCTGATGGAAGGAGAGCAAGTTCGGGCCCCCAGTGTGGAAGAAACGCCAGCTTCCAATGTTGTGACCCTCGCTGGTCTCCTTGAGAGGGTTAGAGGCTCCTTGAAGATCTCAGTCCCTTCTTGTAGGCAAAACAAAAAACAAAAAAACAGGGTGCAATCCTCACCTGGAGTTAGGCCGGCACAGTTTGGCCAGCACAAGGGCCACCGTACAGGGCGTTTGGACCACTCTCGGAGTCAGGGAGGATGGCGCACGTCTGTGTGCTGGCCTCTGACTCAGAGTGGTCCAAACAGACTTGACGGTGGCCCTTGTGCCGGCCAAACTTTTCTGGCCTAACTGTGCCGGACTCACTCCGGGTTGGGATTGCGCTTATACAAAACCTGTTGGTGCTCCTGGATCCCAGACACACGATAAGAAGGGGGGGGGGAGAATCAGAACTGATTGGAAAGTGGTTTTGTTTTGGATTTCAGGTGTGTGTACCTGAGCCGGACGCCAGAGGGCGCGTGTGCTACAGGTTCTTGCATCCCAAAGACACAGGGAGAGGTTGAGCTCCCCACCCCCACCCCCTCCTTGGGAGGAGGAAGGGTGGGGCGGGGGGGGGGCAGGAGGTGTGAATGAGAATGCAAATAGGGTGGGGGGCAGGCGTGCCTCCTCAGGGTCTGGTGTGTGGCTGACCTCCCAGTGCATTCTGGGAAAGGGATGCCTGCTTTAGCCCTGGGCCATGTGATCTGGGCTCAGCTTGTGTGCACCAAGGACCTCCTTGGTGTGCACCACAGACCGCCACAGACCACGTCACCTTTGGGGAAAACGACCCTGAGGCTGGAAGGAGATGGTTTTCCTGCTGGGGCAAAGAGGAAGGAGATCATTGCCCCCCCCCCCCAAGATCCAGTTCTGGAGGCTTCAGGTTGCCTGCCCTTGACGCCGCTGACTCCGTTCTCACGGGTTCTGGTGAAACGTGGCAGCTTGGCCCAGGATGGCCGACCCAGGCCTGTGCTTGGCTAGCCAGACTCCCTCCTGGGAACGTCACCTTCCAGGGGTCTCCGGGGCAAGGCAGCCTGGAAGACCGGTGGTGAAACAGACCCGTTGTTTGGGGTGGAATGGCAGCCAGCAGCTCCAGAATCTCGGCTTCCCTTCTCGTGCGCCGGAGGTTTGCAGTCTCTCTGTGACGGCTTCTCCCCCATGGCCATCCTGTGGTCCTTTGCAGATGGCGCCCGAGCGCATAATCCAGATCACCTGGGCTGGCCTGCACCAGAGCGGCGGGTTTTCTGATCCCCCCAGGCGTCGCCGCACCAATCCCTGGCTTGGCTTCGCACATGGAAGCACTTTCCCTTCCGCTCTCGGGCCACAACCTCCAGGCTCTTCTCCCTCCGGTCAGGCTCAACGGCTCCCCCCACCCACCCCCCGCCTCCGGCCTCCACGCCCCCAGCCACGTCTCGGCCTCTCCTTTTCCAGCCTGCTTCCACCCGAGCACTCCCCCATGCGCGCCACACGTCTGGCCTGCGCGCCGTGTCTTTGTGAGACCTCCGCGCACTCTTCCCGCCCGGGGGGGGCGGCAACGGAAATTGAAGCTCTCCTCGCGAGCAGGGGTGGGCAAAACGCGTGGCGTGAACTATGCTCAGGGGGCGCCTGGCCTGGCCAAGCCAAGCCATCCCTTCCTGACAACCCGCGGTTTCTCTTCCTTGTGCAAGGACAGGCTCTCTCTCCCCCCCTCTCTCTCTTGTGTTGATTTCAGTTTTCAAGAGATTCCAGATTTCAGTTGATTCCATTTCACCTCCGGCTCTGCCGCTTTGTGAATGACAAAGCAGCATTGGGGGGGGGGGAAGGCAGGTATTGCCATCCCTGACTGCTGCTGGAGGCGGCTGCGGGGGGGGGGGGGAGAGGGAAGGGAAGGGGCGGAGAGTGGCTCCTTGTGCCCGGCTCGGCTCATGTATCCAGTCTCCAGGGGAAAGGCCAAGGTGACGCCAGGAGGCTGCATTTCACCACCTTGGCTGCCTTCCCGGGCTGCTGCCTGCGAGAGAGACAAGCTCCTGTGTCCTTCTTCTTCCGGAGGGGAGATGCCCCCCCCACCGCTTCTCCGAAGGGGGGGGGAGGGCTGATGCTGCATCTCCAAAGAACAATGCTCTCCATCCCACAGGCCCGGCTTGCAGGGCTCTGCGTCCGTCCCCGTCAGCAGCTTGGGGCTGGGGGGCTCGAAGAAGCCGTTCCTCTCTCCGGGAGCCCCCCCTCCCCGTCTTCCGGCGTTCCCTGTGGCAGCCTCCTGCTTCCCCCGCCCTGCCGCTCCAGCCCCAGCAGGGCCCGTGCCAAGCAAACCCGCCATCTCCGCCATCGGCCAGCCTGCATGGCCAAGGGACAGGCCGGGTGGAGCGTATCTCTGCCCGGGCGTCCCCCCCCTCTCCTCCCCTCCAAGCCTTGGCACAACTTGACTGAAGGCACAGCTGCCACTGCGGGGAAGCTTAACCCCTCGAGCACCGGGGCAGGGGCCCTCCTCGCCCACGGAAGCGGGGGGGGGGGGAGAGAGAGCAATCCAGCCATCCTCCTGTCCCTTGTTCAGGGGCATCCTGAGTCTGTGCCCCCACAGGCAGCCATTGCGACATCGAGGGGGCTGACCATGTAGACCTGTGCCACAAGCGCGGGCTGTAGACCTCCACCACGATTTGAGCAGAGAAACTCTTCCCTCCAAGGGGTGAAAGGGACGCTTGAGCCTCTCTTCCCCCTCTACCGCCCCCTCCCCATTAGCAGCCTGACACTGGTTCTTTCCTGGCAATCAGGGTGGGGGGGGGGAGGGAAAGGAGGGGGGAAAGTGCCTGTCTCTTTAAGACTGTCAGGTTTCAGGGAGCAGATGGCATCTGCTTCCAGTCCTTGTTCTTTGTGTGGCTGCACAAAAGAGGGAGCCTGTCTCTCCTGAATTCACCCCCCCACCCTCTCTCTTTGTGTTGGGGTGGAGCTGGGTGCAGGGAAAATGCAGCTGGGAAGGAGCTGCGTTGGGGAGGGGGGGGAACCGGAGGCGAGGGGTTGCAGAAGTAACCTTGGGGGTTGCCAGGCCTTTGTGGGCTGGGGGTGTGTGGAGGGCTCTTGGTGGGCTGATGCTCCAACAGGGCGCCACACCTTGTCTTCCCTTTGCCCGGGGAGGTGGGGAAAAGAAGGCAGGGTCCAAAGACGGGGGGGGGGCCGTTCTTGTGGGACCGCCAGCCCAAAGGAAGCTCCCTGGCCAAGCCCCAGAAGTAGCCTGGAGTCGGATTATGTCAGGGAGGAAGGGGGTCTCCGCGTACCTGCCGCTGTGGGAATGAGCCACGAGCCAGCCGTGGCAAGCGAGAGCTGGGGTTCCCCCCCCCCACACACACAGAAGGACGGAGAGATTGGGAAGGGGGGTGTCGGTTTTGGGGGGGGCGCGAGCTGGGCTGCAGGCAAAGTTTGGAGAGGTGGGGAGGAGGGGGCGGAGTCAAGCGGCAGGGTTGCCAAGCATCTCCGGGCCCCCAAGGAGTGCTCGGCGCTTCTGGGCGGAGGTGGGCGAGCGAGCGCAGCGGTCTGTGCACGCCTGGCCCCCGCCCCCCAGGCCCTTCCTCCCCCCTCCGCCCTGGGCAGCGCTGCCTGCAGGCCCGGCCTGCTCCCCAGAGGGCAATCAGAGCCTTTCATCTTCCGCAGGATGGGAAACGGCTGGTCTGCTCCCAGCTCTCTCCGCCCCCCCCCGTTCTTTGACTTTGATGTTCGGCTTCTCCACGGCAAAGAGACAGGCTCGGGGATCCGGAGCCGCATGCGCGCCTGTGGGTCCAGCCCCACGCGCTCGCGTGAGCCACGCAGAGGGCAGCCCGGCGCATGCCTGGGTGATCGATGTGCCGCTGCCACAGAGGGCCTTGGGGCTGGCTGGTTTGCAGCATAGACTCCAGCTCTCCCTCTGCCTGCCTGCGGGCGCCTCATGCTCATGCGGGCGGGCAGGCGGGTTGAGGGAAGGCAGGCAGGCAGGCAGGCAGGCAGGCAGGCGCATGAACCCCGAGCTCCCTGACTGGCCTCCGATGTGGTGAAGAGCCCAGGCAGGCCACTCGTTTTTGCCTCTTCTAAATTTAGGAGCCTGATTATAGTTTAGGGCTTGGAAAGAACAGAGGAAAATTCCCACCAAACAGCAAAGATGGAGGGAGGGAGGGAGGGCGGGCGGGCGGGGGCGCACGCGCATGCATGCACGCACGCCTCTCCGGAGAGGCCCAGGGGATCCATCCACAGCGCGCGCAAGATGCACCTGCACACCCTCTCGCTTTCACACAGCATCGTTTATCGCTGTCACTGTGAGTCACACGCGCCGGGCTCCTGATCGTCACCTCCCGGCTCCACAGATCCCCTCCACATCTTCTCCTTCTGCGCACACGGTTCAGTTTTGGCAGCTGCTCCCACGTGCGGGGAGAGAGCGAGAGCGAGACACAAAGCGGGCCGGGCCTTCCCGCCGAACCGAGCACTGCCGCTCGCTGCGGGGCAGGGAGGCCGGCGTCGGAGTGGCGTAGCGCTCTTGAGCAGGCCGAGGCCAGCACCCGCGAAGGGGGCGGGGCTGCCGCCCAAGTGGGGACGGTGCCCGCGCCTGCATGTGCCCGCCGGCCTCAGTCTCGCGAGGCCACCGCCCTGGAGTCGGCCCGCGTCGGCGTCGCTGGCGCAGGGCCAGAGGGTGCCGCGTCACGCCGCTTCCCGCCGGAGCGAGACGCCGCGGATTTTGCACGCTCGCTTCTCCCACTTCGCATCCAGGGGCTGCGCTCCTCTCTCTCCCCGCAAACCAGCTCAGATGCGCACCATGTGCTCCCCAGAGCGAGGCCGGCCGTCTGTCGGGCAGCCCGGTCGTACCTGCTCGATGCGCTTGAGACGCGCGAGAGGAGCGAGGGCCAGATTGCGGCGATGGCGGCAAAGGCCCGTCTCCCTCCCCAGCGAGCCCTCCTGGGAGTGCGGCCCTGAGTGTGGAGCGGGCTGCTCTGGCAGCCGAGCCAACGTGGAAGCTGAACTCCAGGCACCGGGTGGGAGGCTTGGCTGCCGGGTGGCGGGGGGGGGGGAGGCGAGCCACCCCCCTCCCCTCCTCGGAGCCAGAGAGCTGCTGCTTCTCCACCTTGCCTGGCACCGCAAGGTTTTGTCCTCGCTGCAAACCGAGTGGGTGGCAGGAACAGGGCGCGCCAGCTCTCTCTCCCCGTGGCGCAAAGGCTCCGAGCCGGCTTTGCCCCCATTGTTTGCGCCCCACCACAGACCCTTCCCCAGGCAGGCAGATGGCCCTGTGGGGGGGGGAGGAGGAGGAGGAGGGCTGCTGCGCCGAGGCCTGGTCCTCCTGACCCCCTCCGCCCCCGAACGGCAGGGCGAGGGACAAAGAGCGAGGGAAGGAGGGAGGGGACTGTCCTTCTTGGCCGGTCCTCTCCCCAGCTTGGCACAGGGCGCTCGGCTGGGACAGGAGCCTGGGCCTCGGCTTCCAGCCCCACCCTCGGCCTGCTGCTGAGCGCAAGCCACTGGGGGGGGGGAGAGGCCCCGTCCAGCAGGGAGTCAGCAGCTTTGCGGCGGCAGCGTGTGGGACGTGGGGAGCTCGGCCGGCCCTTTTGTGTCCGCAGCAGCTGCCGCTCCTTGGCCTCCATCGCAGCCGGGCCTGGCTGCTCCTGAGCACAGGAGTGCTCAGCACAGGGGTGGGGTGGGGGGAAGAAAACACCCCCCTTGAGGATCCTATTGTTTTGTCCCAGCCACCCCCACCTCTTCCCTCTCGCAGCCAGTTTTGCAGGCCTGTTGCTACGGGGTGGGGTGGAGCTGCTGGGCGCATGCATGCGCGCCGAGGGGAGGGAGGCAGCAGGCGAGCAGGTGTCTGTGTAGACCGCGCAGCTGCTTCGTTGTGCTGCGGTCGGAGGGCAGGAGGGGGGCGGGAAGGGGCAAGACGGGAGGGGTGGGTGGGTGGCTGGAGGAGACAGGTTAGGAAGAGACTTTCGCCGGGAGCATGCGGGCCGGGCAGTGCTCTGCCGGCCTGTGCACAGATGGTGCCAGAGCGCATGGCTGCATGCACCTACTCAGACGCAGGCCCCGTTTTGGGGTTCAGTGGGGCCAGCTCCCAGGGAAGCTCTTGAAGGGGTGGTCAAGTAACGAACGGGAGGGAGGGAGGATGTGGGTTAGGCGCGGTCTCTGCCTTCGGAGCGAGGGGAAAGGGCTGCGTCAGTTCCCCTGAAGCCACCCAGCTGCCTTTGTTACCTGGCGCACCGCAGGGGGTGCAGCGGGCAGCACCCAGCGGGCAGCATGGGGGCACTGGGTGCCAGAAGAGAACCCTCCCTCCCTCCCTCCCTCCCTCCCTCCCTCTCTCTCTCTCTCTCTCTCTCTCCCCTTCCTTTCTGGCTTGCTGTGCTCAATGGATCACGCCTTTGCCTAGCTTAGACACAGAAACACCATGCTGGGGTGGTTTCCAGGGATGAAAAGAGGTGCACTCTGCCCGCGCCCAGAGCACTGTGGACCCCGCCGCCTACTCCTCACCTGGGAACAGCAGCCAAAAAAGCCCACCCCTTGGAAGGGCAACGCCGGGCGCTCCCCTGTTCTCTGCACCCCGCCAGGCAGCTTCCGGAACCTTCTTGACCCCCCGTTGCCGCCGCCCCTGGGAAAAGGAGCTGGCAAGGCAGCCCCCAGGATGCATGGCCGCTCCCTCTCCCCCACCCCAGGCCGTGCCCCCCACTCCAGCTTTTTTCCAGGGGGTTCTGGGGACACCCCCCCCCGGGATGGCCGGCCTGACCCGGAGCAGGAATCCGGGGGCCCGCCCCTGCTGGCAGAAGGACCCTGGAGCACCAAGCTGACCCCTGCATTCCATTCCAGCCAATTGGCCGGGAAACAAACACGGCAGGGTGGACGGCTCCCAGAGTCCTCCCTTCCTGCCAGCTCGGCTTCTCCCTCTCTCTCCCCCCCCCACCCAGAGCCACCTCTTCTTCCCCGCACTCCTCAGCACCTCCACTGCACACTGCTGGAAAGCGGCCGAGACCCTCAGCTCTGCGGACATCAAAGGGCCTCTACAAAGAGGCTGGGAACAAACAGAATTCCTTGCACACACTCGCCCCTCTGCTTCCTTCCCCTGCCAAGCCATGGGGCTGCGGGGGGGGGGGCTATTGTTCCTCCTCCCTCCCTCTGCTCTCTCTCCCTCCAGCGGGGAGCTGGTCTGCTCTGTCGAAGGCACTTCCCACCCGGGCACACAACAGTGCTGCTACCTTGTGCCTCGGTGCCAGAGCCATTGTTTCACGGCCCGGCTCCGGAGCCATCCCCGGCTCGAGCCACGCGGTTTGGAAATCTCCACCGGATTTCTCTCTCTCTCTCTCTTTTTCCCCCCCATCCTCCTGAATCATCCGTCTGGTTGCCTAAGGAGGCTGCTGGCCGGCCGTTTGTTCCCGCCATGAATCCCACTGCAGAGAAAAGGACAGGAAACAGAGGGCAGATCTTAATGGAAGATAATTGTGTGTGTTTTTGGGGGACGACGACGACACAACTCTGGTGCAGCTCCAGAGAAAGGTGGGCTGGAGCTGAAGTGGGGGGACGATGCCGCCAACAAGGTGGGGACCTGGGCCCAAGGCATGGATGGTGGAAGCCCTGTTTCCCTGTTCCCCTGTTATCCGGGGGAAGCGGATAACGTTGTTAGACAAAGCCGAGGGCTCACATGGGGGTGATGGAGGAGAGCTGGGAAAGCTACACATGAGCCAGTGAGAGCTGAGCAAGGGCCCCACACAGGGAGCCCCCTCCCCCCCCCCCATTTCAGGCCATCCCCCCCTCTCTCTGGCCAACTCCCCATGTCTCCCCACCCAGCCACTCTGGCGGTAAACAAAGCCCTGGGCCTCTCGACTGGCCCGCCTAAGGTCTCCATCCCTTTGTTTCAAGGGGGGTGAAATGGGGGGAGGGGTTTTGAAAACATGGTGCTAAGGCACAACATGATCCTTTGGGTCAGGAAATGGGAATGGGTAAAGAAGCATTTTTTGGGGGGGGCAAATGTGGACCCCACATTTGAGAAGCCTATGAAAGCTGTGGACCGCCTCCCCAGAAAAATGCAAGACTTTTTGGTTATGTGTTTGCACCCAGTTCATGCATTGAAAACCCCCCTTTCCCCGATCCAAGCCCGCCCCGCCCCGGATCCGGGTGAAGAGCCCCTGAATTACGTTGATGTAGATAGATAGAAATTTATTTGTCATTGTACTCAAGGTATGAGAACAACGAAATGAGGTGCTCTTCACATCATACAGCTGGACAACACCAAATAACATATACAATGAGAATGAGAGAGAGCGAGAACAGGCGCAAACCCTGCCCCAAGGACACAGCTCTGCATTCTGTTAAACGGCAAGACAGGCTGTTGGGTCTGGCTAAATAATCCCACATCGTGCTCCCACACACTGGCATCTGAATATTCCCCCCACACACACACGGCAAGGCATCCCTTAAGAATGATTGATCGGAATCCAGGGGGCTCCCAATCGCACTTTCCCCACAAATCCATTTAATGGGACTTATCCGGCCACACACAGCAGCTGCTGAGCATATTCTCAGATTAAGCGCTGGTGCGCCAGCCCGGCCAAAGGAGCATTTGCCCGGCGCTCCCCGTTCCGTGCCGGACGCAGAGGCGAATTCCGCCTGGGCCACGAGGCCCTTTCTTTGTGCGCCCACTGGGCAGCGCTTCCGCGAGAGGCGGCCCAACCCTGAGGAAGGGTCTCAGTGTGGCGGGAATCGCCTACAGGGCAGGTCAAGCCCACAGGGCAGCCATTCCCCCCCCTCTCATCTTGCACACCGACAAGGTGCTCCAGTGGTCAAGGCGGGGAATCACATTGCCCAGTGGCTCCAATGACAAACGACCTTCACCCCACCCCACCTGCCACGGCAAACCCTCAGTGGCGCACTAATGCACCAGTGGTTGAAAACTGCTTGTCCGGGGTGGGGCTGGGTTCCTCCCACCTGGCACGGCTGCCCCCGCCACAACAAAAGGGCACACGGCACAAATACACACATGCTCCTGCTGCACACACAGGTGTGGGGGGGGCAGAGAGGTGGGGGGGCAATCCGGGAAGGAGAGCTGATTTTTGCAGTGTGCAGCACAGCAAGATGGCAAAGGGTGGTCCGAATAGTCTCCTGGATGAGGAGCAAATTGGTGGTGGTGGTGGGGGAGACTTCCCACGTGTCCTCTGCTGGGAATTGGGCCTGAGGGTCCCTGTGCTGCAAGGCGACTATCCCCCTCTCCATCCCTCCCCTTTGGAAGACCAGGGATGTCTCAGGCTGATTCTGGCTCTGGATTTTATTTTTGTTGCTTAAATCAAGCCAGAGCCCTTCTTGCCTGCAAGGGGGGGGGCTGCCCGGGCGCCCCCCTCTCTCCCCCTGACCTTTCCCTCCCCCCAGCCCGCACATCTGGCCTCCCCCCGCGCGCCTCTTGCCCCCGCGCGCCTCCTCTGGCCAGATGTGCAGGCAGGCGGAAGGGTCTGCGGGGAGGTGGTGAGGCAGGGAACTGGAACTACTTTCTCGCCGCCGCCGCTGCCGCCGCCGGAGCCCGAGCAGCAGCCCCAGCCTCATTGTGTGCGAGGGAGGGCGCCCGAGCTGGTGGCCGGAGGCGGAGGCGGCGGAGCCTCCGCGTGCAACTTTCTCGCGCCCCCCCCCCCTGCGCGCACGCGGAAGGGGGGCGCTCCCCCCTTTTTGGCACAAGTTGCTGCATCTCGGCGGAAGAAGAGCTGGGGGGCTGCTGCCCTCTTCCTCGGGACTTGGGGTGGTGGTGCGAGGACTTCTCCCCCGCGCGCCTCCCCAGGATTTGGGGACCCGCCTCCTCGCCCCCTCTTTCCAACTTGGGGGGTCCCCTCGTGCCGGAAGTTTCCCCCCTCCACAGGAGACAGGGGGCGTCTCTTGTCCCCCCGCCCCCGCCGCCAGGTGCCGATCTCCCCCCCCCACGCACACGCTCCCGCACCCGCGCAACTCCAGCCGCGAGTTTCCCCTCGCTCCCCCCCCTTCTTTTGCGCCGGCTGCCGCGGAGTTTCCCCGAACTTTGGGACCCCGGATCGGCAGCCCCCGAACTCTCGCTCGCACGGCGGCGAGGAAGCGTGACGCGCCCCCCCCCCACCGCCCCACACACCCCGCCCCACGGATGCGGGCAGGGGCACGCGCGCCCCCCGCTGAGGCTCTCCAAGTTGCACGGAGCGGGGAAGGGGGGCGCAGGCGGCCGCCCCTCGCGCGCCCCGGCGGCCGCCCCCTCCTCGCCCCCCCTTCGGACTCGCCCGGCGCCCGGCGCGGCCCCCGAAGATGCCCTCGGTCATGGAGAAGTCGGGGATCCTGTCCCGGAGCCGCTCCAAGTCGGCCAGCAACGGCGTCCAGCCGACCTCGGAGGAGGAGAGCAGCGAGGAGGAGCACTCGCACGGTAAGCCCGGGGGCGCGGGGCGCCAGGGGGGCGGGCAGGGGGCTCCATTGTCCTCCCGCGGATGGGAGCGCTGGCGAGCCCGCCGGTGCCCGGGGTCGGGGCTGGGGGCGCCCCGCTATCGGGAAAGGGGAGGCGAGTGCGCCTCCCGGCGGCGTGGAAGAAAGAGTTGGGCGCGGAGAGCCCCCCAGAGGCCCCCGGGCTCGCGGCCCCCCCCCGGCCCCCGCTCGCCTCGCCGAGGCGCCCCCGGGCCCCGCTTGCCCTCTGCTGGTGACCGGGCGAGCGCCGCCCAGGCGCGTGCCCGCCTCCCCCGCTCCGGGGGTCCCTCCGGGGCGCCCGGGCACAGCCCTCCGCCAAGCGGGGCGCAACTTGCGCGAGAAGAAGCCTGCTCGGGGACGGCCGCGCTGGGGAGGGGCGGGGAGCGGGGTGGGGTGGGGGGCCCTCGTGGAGCGATGCTTGGGGCGTGGGGGGGGCACGAGGGGAGCAGGTGGAGGCCCCGGGCGAAGACGTGAGGGGCGCCCCGCGGCGAAAGGGAGGCGGAGGTTGTGGGTCTGCCCAGATGCCTGCTGGGGTCATGGAAGGAGAGGCGAGGTGGTGCCAGGGGAGGGGGGGGCTTTCCTGCCTCTTGAGCCTGTGCTGCACCCCCCCTTCTCCCCTTCCAACCCGCACCGTCCTCTTCTGCCTGTGTGGCCAGTGACCCAGGATAGCCCCCCCCCCCGCGCCAGGTTGACAGAGCTCCCTCCAGGCTGGGCACAGGAAGTTGTTTGGGGGGTGGCCCGCCGGCCTCCTCCCCTCCGAACTCTCCTGCCCTCTCTGGCTTTGTGAGGTCACCCTTCTTTGCATATCCTCTGGGCCGTGGGAGAACCTCGCCCCCCCCCAGGACTCTCGGCCTCTCCTCCGAGGATGGAGAGAGACCTCTCTGCCCCTGCTGGGCTCCAGGGAGGGGTGCCAAGCGCACTCCTCCTTCCCTCTTGCCCCCTACCGTGGATCACCTGCTTCCGGGATGAGCCTCCCAGGAGCATCACCCTGGCTGCTCCCCCCCCCAGCATTGCCTTCCAACCCCATGGGGCAGACTTGGCTGGTGTCTCTCCCCCCCCCACCAATGTGGGCACCTGCTCTGGTGGTGGGGAAGGGAGGGGGTGCCTGGCCTCTGCTGCTTCTGCTACCGCCGATGCCATCTGTCTCCGCCACCTTCCCACCCTGCTTAAGGATTCTGCCGGCAGACACCGTCTCCCCCACCCTTGACACCATCCCATTGTACCTGCCATTGCTGACAGTGACACTCGGCCTCCTGGGGAAGGGGGGGGCGACGGCGCCCCCTGGAGACCGCAAGCCCCTCCCCCACCGCGTCTGGCTCAGGGTCTTGCAGAGTGCCAAGCCCCTGCCCCAGGGACGAGCCCACGCTCCTAAGAAGACCCCTGGCCCGGAGGGGTCAGGTTCAGAATAGAGGCAAGGGATTGCCAGGCCAGGCCAGGCCAGGCCAGCCCCCACCGCACCCCCCAGCCCAACATGTGCTTCTTGTGCCAGAAAGCGAAAGCTCGGGAGCGCCTTGGCATGGTCCTGGCTAAACACTTCCAGATCTCGCCTGCCACTCAGCAGCTGTTGGGGAGGTGGGGCTTTTTTTGATGCTGGGCCATGCAGGCCCCCCTCCTCCCCACGGCCCCTGCTCTGTCTGCTTCCTCACCGCCCAGAGGCGGCTGCCTCTGGGGTGGAGCGCACAGGCCTTTGAAGTCTTGCTGGCTCTGTCCCGACATGCTGCTGCTGCTGCTGCGGCTTCTGGGTCAGAGATGGGGGCTCCAGGGCTGAAGGACCCCTCCCCTCTCTGGAAGGGAGTGGGGCAGCAGAGGTGGGAGACGGACACTGAGAAGCCCCCCCCCCCCGCCCGACAAACAGGGCCAGATGGAGCGAGAGCCAGCAGGATTCGAATTCCAGGCACAGGAAACCGGGTCAGGCCCCCAAAGTCTCCCCAACCACCCTTTGCACCCCACCACCACAGTGGCCCCTGGAAGCAGCTCAGGGCAATCTAATAGCAGTGCTAATGCATTGGTGCTCCTCGGGGAGGAAGGGCCTGCTTGGGGCAGTGGGGAGGGGGCTCTCCATAGCCCCCCTGGCCCGGCCTTCCAGCGGCGCTTCCCTCACGCTCTCTCCCCGGTTCCTTTGCAGACAGCATGATCCGCGTGGGAGCCGATTACCAGGCCGTCATCCCCGAATGCAAGCCAGGTACAATGGGTGGGTGGGTGGGTGGGTGGGGGGAGCACCCCCAGAAGCGCTGATTGTAAGAGGTGCCGAGGTCTTGAATGGGGCCTGCCCCACGTGTCCCCCCCAGCCAGGCAGGAGGAGGAGGGCCGCCCTCATCTCCTCCCGGTGGTTGCCTTCCCCCAGGTGCTTGCGCCTGCCCCCCCCCCCCCCGTAGGGAGACTCTGGCAGCCTCCTGCTTCTTTCCCCCCCCCCAGCAAGAGGCAGCTGCCAGGCCTGCAAGCAGACAGCTCCTGCCTGTGCTTTGGGGCGGGGGGGGGGAAGGTGAGAAGCCATCTTCCTGCTGGCCAGGAGTGAGTCAGTGATGGCTCTGCTCAGGTTGGGTCTGGGGGTCAGCCCTGCTTCCTGGCCCCCCTTGCATGGATGGCCCCCCCTTGCACTGACTTGGGGGGGCACCCGGGGGGGGGAGCGCCTGTGCCGATCACCTTTCCCCGCTGCCCGCTTTGCCACGCAGAGAGCTCGGCCCGCTACAGCAACAAGGAGCTGAAGGGGATGCTGGTCTGGTCTCCGAATCACTGCGTTTCCGACACCAAGCGTGAGTCGAGTCGCTCCTCTCCCCCCCCTTCTGAAAAGCCTAGAGGGACAGGATCAGATTGCTGGCCTTCGAGACCCACCGAGCCCCCACCCCTGCCCTTCGGGGCTGCTCCTTGCCCTTCTCCCCTCCCCACTCCCCCCCCAGCGGGGCCTGGTGTCTGGACCCCTTCCGTAAGCAACTCGGATCCAGCCCCCCCCCCCCCCGAGAGGGGTGGGGAAGCGCATTCCAGCTTCAGCCGGCAGCAGAGCCGCTGAGTGACAGCTCCCCCCTCCCCCCTCCCGGGACTCCTCCAAGCAATTACCGCCTGGCTGCTGCTCTGCTTCCAGCTCCTGGGTTATTAATCGGGCTGGTGCAGGCGGCGCGATGGGGGGGGTAGGGGTGGTGCCGGAGCGGAGAGGCCTGGCGTTGGGGTTCGGCTGCCCCCGGTCGCTCGGCGGCCTTGCTGGAGGCCCCGAACAGCTGCCGGCTGCTTGTGCGGCCTTTGTCCCGGCGCGGGGTCCCAGCATTCGGCGCCCGCCGTCACTCCTCCTCGCCAAACACGGAGCGGCCGCCCCGCTGTGCTTCTCCCCCCCCCCCCCCCGCAGAGTGCTGGGCTCCTTCCTCAGAGCAGAAGTGCTTTCCCCCGCGGCCCCACAAGCGCTCGAGGGCGCCGGGCGGGGGTGGTGGTGGCGGCGGCGGCGGCTCCCTCCCCCTACGCCAGGCAGGCCAGCCCGCCACCCCCTCCCCTATAACCCTGAGAGGCCGCATCCGCCAGCGCCGGCCCCCCGACGCAGGTCTCTTTCTCCCTCTAGTGGATAAATACATCGCCATGGCCAAGGAGAAGCACGGCTACAACATCGAGCAGGTAAGAGACTCGAACCCGGGGCCTGTTTCCCGTGCCGCCCGCGGGGGATCCTGACGCCGGGCCTTGCGCCCAGTCAGGGGGCTTTGGAGCCCGTTCACCCGCAAGGCGCAAATTCGGTGGGGCCTCTGCAAAGCCCGGCCGTCTCCTCTCCAAGTCAGGACCGCTTTTGTCGGACAGAGCCTGAGACTGCGGGGGGGGGGGAGCCCCATGGAGAAATCCAACTGGGAGAGTCTCTTTGCCCCACAGGCTCTGGGGATGCTGCTGTGGCACAAGCACGACGTGGAGAAATCCCTGGCCGATCTGGCCAACTTCACGCCGTTCCCCGACGAGTGGACGGTGGAAGACAAAGTCCTCTTTGAGCAGGCCTTCAGCTTCCACGGCAAGAGCTTCGCCCGCATCCAGCAGATGGTAGGCACCTCCGGCCGGCCGAGGAATCGCCCCCCCCTCTCGTTTGTGACGCCTTGGTCAGCCCCGGGCCCCACCCTGTGGCCAGCTGTTCCAGAGGCAAAGCACCCCTCTTCCATCACTCGTTCTAAGTGGCTGGAACTCCAGGGCAGAGGGTTTTGGTCCGTGGAAGTTCTATTCGTCAATATCCTGACTAACTGCACGGGAGGAGCTTTGCCGTGGAGTCCAGGCACCTTGCTTCCTGCCACAGGCTTCCTGAAGCCTGTCAGGGAAGGGCCCCCCTGAGAGCATTGGTCCACCTTTGTCCCAGCTGTATGTGAAATAGGCTGCAGATTTTACAGTGTAATTACCAGCAGTCATCGGAACTCCTTGCCCCAGGATGCGGTGACGGCCTTGGGGTCACAAGCCGTGAGGGGGTGCGTGCAACTTCTTGGTTGTAGAAGTAGACTACCTGCGAATGCCAGGTGCAAGGGAGGGGGCACAGGATGCAGGCGTCTTGTGGTCTTGTGTGCTGCCCGAGGCATCTGGTGGGCCACTGTGCGATGCAGGAAGCTGGACTAGGTGGGCCTTTGGCCTGATCCAGCGGGGTGCTTGGGATGCTCTTATGTCCAGATTTTAAAACTTGGCCTTTGTGCGTCTGCCCCCTTTTGCACTATTTGAAATTCCTGTTCCCCTCAGTGTGGGGGGCTAGCCAGTATGTGCATGTTGGGGGAGGATTGGAGGACACCCCCCCATTTCTCTCCTCCAAGGAAACAGCACAGGCTAGTTTCTGCATCCAGCCTCATACACCTGGCTAGAGAGATTTTCTGCCAGGCCGTAATCTGCGTTTTTTCTCTCTTCTTGGGCTCGCTGTGGCTGCCGTGCCGCCCCCCCCCCCAGCTCCCCGATAAACTGATCCCCAGTCTGGTCAAGTATTACTACTCCTGGAAGAAAACCCGCAGTAGGACAAGCGTGATGGACCGGCAGGCCCGGAAACTACTCAGCAAGAAGGAAAAAGACGACAGGTAGGAGGAAAGAGAGAGCTTTGGGTCCAGGATGAGAGAAACGGGTCTGCCTGCAGCAATTTTTTAGTGCCTCTGAGCTGCAGGCGCTAAAAAAATTGGTGTCAGCGGTGGGATGAGTCTCATCTCAAGAGCTTTCTTGAGCCACTGGTGTTGGATTATCATTATTTTATTTTTCACATTTTTATCCCCCCCCCAAGGGAGCTCAGGGTGGTGTCCATAGCTCCCCCTCCTTTTGTCCACACAGCAGCCTTGTAAGGTAGGCGCAGCTGAGAGTAAATGGCCTAGTCACCCAGAAAACTCCATGTCTGAGAGTGGAGTGCTGCTGCCGCTAGGCCTAGACTCACTGAGGAATAATAGCTTTGCCTTCAAGCCCCAAATCATTTTAATTTGGGAGGTTTCTCGCCCCCTATTCAGCCAGCGGAATAGCAGGAATGAAACACACCCCACCTGAACAGGATTTCGTTACACGCCGTGCTTGGGGCCAAAAAGGCTGTGGTTGGAGAAATCAGGACTGCAGGAGGGCGGAGGGGGGAGGGGGGAGGAGCATCCTCAAGGGGGCAGAATCGCTTTTAACGATGGCTGCATTTCCCCTTCAGCAACGATGAACTGGAGGAAGGGCGGCAGGCCAGCGAGGGCGAATTTGACGCTCTGGACCCCAAGAAGGAGGTAAGGGGGAAATGGACCAGAGGGCAGGGCAGAGGGCAGGCGAGGTTAGCCCAGACCCATTTGGCCCCAGTGCCTTCGAGAGCGCTGGCATCCCGGTGGAACACACGATCTGGTCCAGATTTGGTCTTCCTCCTGGACTTTAGGTGTCGGAAAACCATTTAGTTTAGAGATACAGGTTGGGCATCCCTTTTGTAAAGCGGAGAGGCTGCAGGGACCTTCTGAACGGCACCTGCGGCCCGCACGGACCCCTTTAAACTGGCCGGCAGAAGCATCCTTCAGGGGTCCGTGCTGGTCGCGGGTACCGTTCGGAAGGCCCCTGCAGCCTCTGGAAGGGCTCTGCAGCATTCCGAGATCTCTGGGCACTTCCTGCTGCGCTCTGCTGGCTTCCTGAGGGTCTCTGCTGGATTCTGCTGGTGGCAGACACAGTAGCCCTTGCACCGAACCCCCCATGGATCCCATAGAATCTATGGTTAGTTATCTCTATCTGCAAGGATTTCCAAGAACCTAACCCTAGCAGCTAATGAGGACTAGCTGCATTCTTCGTATACACCTTGTGCCCAGAGATGGGAGGTAATTTCAGAACCATTTTTTTAAAAAAATAATTGTACGCAACCTGTCGCATGAGGTCGGGTGTGGAATTTTCCACACGCCAGAATTCCAAAACGTGAACGCTCTGGGCTTCAGAATTCCGGACCGGGGCCGCCCAAGGTTCTAGTCCTCACGAGTCCAGATCAGTCGCTGCCAACAGAAGTTAGACCCGTGCAAACCTGCTCCAGGGGGAGCGTAGAAAGAAGAGGTGGGGAGAGGTCAGCCCAGAGTAGACCAAGCCTCTTAGTTGGCACCGAAGCAGGAGAGTCGGGATGGAGAAAGAGTGACGTGCAGGGAAGGAATGTGCTCCAGGACGATTATTCCACAAGGACGGCGTCGAAGCAGGGGATTCTGGGGGCCGCCCAGCTTGGCAGCAGTTCCCTCTGGATTTCTGTGCCCCCAGCCCAGTTACCAGAAGCCCCTGAACAGCAAGCCGGGGCCGGTGAAAAAGGAGGTGCAGCTGTCTCAGTACCGGCACCACCCGCTGCGCGCTCGCCGGCGCCCCCCGAAGGGCATGTACCTGAGCCAGGAGGACATCACCGGTCTGTCCGCCAGCCCCGACATGGCCGCGCTGACGCTCCGGCACCTGGACTCGCAGCTGGTCTCCCTCAAGCGCCAGGTACCCCCCCTCCGCCCCTGGTGATCCTTGCTTGGGGGTGGGGTGGGGTGGGGGGAGCTGTACTTGGCACGGCCGTAACGCTGCCGCTGGGAGTCTGACGCCCGGTCCCTCGAGCTCAGCGGCGTCAAGCTCGGACCGGCAGCGGCCCCCCAGCGAAGGGTCTACCCCAAGCCTGCCTGTGGAGGGACGGAACAGCCTGCAGGGGGAAGCAGGGGGCTTTGAAGGGGAGGGAGAAGGGCGTCAAACACACGGAGGGGGTCGGGGCCGCTCACGGCCGGCCGTCCTCTGCCCCAGGTGCAAAGCATCAAGCAGATCAACAGCAGCATGAAGCAGGCGCTGGAGGGAGGAATAGACAAACTGCGGCCCCCGGAGGTGAGTGAGGGAGGGGCAGGGACCGGAGCGCCCCCCCACACGGGAGAGCTGGGCGGGGGGAAGGGGGCGGTGATGCGGCGACGGACGCGGCTCTGGAGGGCTCCTTTCCCTTTGCAGGCCAGCGTCAAGTTCAACTCGCGCTGGACCACCGACGAGCAGCTGCTGGCTGTGCAGGGTGAGTGGGGGGGTGGGGTGGGGGTGGGCAGCCTCTGCCTAGCAGCACTCCTGGCCAAAACGGGGCACCGGAGGGAGAACGGCCCGTTTGGAGGGGAGAGCCAGCCTGCTGCAGTTGTGCCCCCTGCGGGCGGGGCGGGGCGGGGCGGGGCGGGGCGGGAGGGCGGCCGAGGAAGCTGCAGGGCCTCCTCCGGGGCGCCCCCAACGCGCCTCCCTTCCCCCGCTCAGCCATCCGCAAGTACGGCAAGGACTTCCAGGCCATCGCGGAGGTGATCGGCAACAAGACGGTGGCGCAGGTGAAGACCTTCTTCGTCAGCTACCGGCGCCGCTTCAACCTGGAGGAGGTGCTGCAGGAGTGGGAGGCCGAGCAGGAGGGCGGGGCACCCCCGGGGGCCCCCCAGGGCGGCTCCCCCTCCCAGGACCACAAGAGCGCCAACGCTTTGCTGGCCAGCAGCGAGGAAGAGGACGAGGTGAGGACGGCGGGGGGAGCCGCTCCGGGAGGAGAAGGGGGGGCAGCCCTCTCGCCGCTCACAGCGCTTCTCCCGCCCTCGCAGGTCCAGATCACGGCCGTCTCCCGCTCCGCGCCGCCGCCACCGCCGCCACCACCAGCACCGCAGCCGCCACTGCTGCCGCCCCTCCCAGCCTCGCCCCGGCCCCCGCCGGCAGCCCTCTCCCAGCCGCCCCCTCTGCTGCGGCCCACGCTCCCCACCGCCCCCACGTTGCACCGGCAGCCCCCACCGCTGCAGCAGGGCCGCTTCCTGCAGCCCAGACTCTCGCTCAACCAGCCGCCGCCCCCGCTCATCCGGCCGGCCACCACGCGGCAGGCGCCCCGCACGGGCGGCGGGGGCCAGCACCCCCCCTCACTCCTCGGCGGGACGGGGGAGCCGCCTTTGCCCTCCTCCAGCGCCCTCTGAGGGGGGGGGAGAGAAGCTCCTGCAACTCTCACTCCATGCCAGCCGCAGCTGGGACTGGTACGCCCCCCCCACCCCAGCCTGCATCCCTTGGTACAGAGATGTTGTGCTGGGGACGGAACGGGGGGGCGAGGGGGGCTTCATGCACCCTCCTGCTTCTCATCGGACCCGGTGGCTCAAGTAGCTGACATTGAGCCCCCTGTCCCCTGGGTGGGGTGGTGGCAGCTTCCCTGGGGGGGGGGGAGGGGGGAGGTCAGGACCGACGTGGTAGACTAGTAGCGTAGGGGTGGATTATGAATTGTTTACACTTTGCAGGATTGGTTTTGCGGCAGTGCCTGTGTGAATGGGGGGGGGGAGGTGGGGGCTGTGTCCTGTGGTCGACGGGGGGGGGGGAGCGCTGGAGGTGGGGCAGGGGGGTGAGGAGGAGCATGGCCAGGAGGCTGGTGGGGGTTGGGGGCCCTCCACTGCCAGTTCTCTAGACTTGCTGGGCGCCCGGCCCTTGGTGGCCACAGCGGGGGGCAGCCAGAGTCCCCGTGGAAGGCCAAGGGAGCCCCCCCTCCACGGCCTCCCTCCTCCTCTGCCGTTGCCAGGGATCTGGCGGGGTGGGTGGGTGGGTGGCGCGTGGTCTTGTTTTTATTCCTGGAGCATTTTCAATAAAGGTATTTTGTTACGAGCGGGTGCTGTTCCTTCCCGTCCTGCGCCCGGCCGGGGAGGGGCTGGGGTGTGGCGGGAGCGTGGCAGGCCCTTGGAGGAAGAGGAGGGCCAGGTCTGCCCCCTGGCGGAGGGCTGCGGGCCCACAGGGCAGGCTCCCCAAGCGGGGCACAGCCGAAGGGCATCCCAGGGTGCTGCCGAAAGTCCGGGGGCCCAGCAGAGGCGAAGGGACGGACAGACTGCAAAGCCCCCCTTCCAGCGGGATGCTCACCCCCACCTGGGCTCGCAGGGGGGCGGAGAGGCCGGAGGGACCCCTAGCCCCTTGGCCAACCACCGGCTCCCCTCCTTCGCCCCGGCGCCGGGCTAGAAAACAACACTCGAGGAAGCGACGGCCAGCCGGTGCTTTCTGGAAAGTTTTAATCTAGAACCTGTAAAACTACATCAAACGGCAGCACCCCTGCTCGGAAGGGCGGGGGGAGAGGAACGAACGAAAGAAGGGACATGATTTCTCTTTTAAAAAAGGCATTTTTTTTGTGTGTGATCAGAATTAAACAAAAAAAAAAAATTAACCACTCACAAACCGAGGTATCAGTACAGTTATATACAAACCAGATTTCTCTTCTCTCTGCGCGTGTCTGTGTGCGTGTGTGCGAGTGCGAGCGGGGCGGGGGGGGAGGCGCGAGGGAGATCAGCGTGGCCGGCGGGGAGCCCAGCCACCCCCCAAAAAGGGACTGAAAAATACATTCTCAAGTGGCGATATGACCGAGGAAGACCCCCAGCTTGAGGAGGGGGGGGGAAGGAGGGGGTCCCGTTTGTCTCTTTGTGCTTTGGAAAAGGGGAAGCGGGGGAGAGCTATGATGCCCTGTTCTTGTGGGGCAGGAGTGGCGGGAAGGGGAGCCTCCCCACACTGGTGCACACGGCAAGGAGCTGAAACCCACAGACCCTCCTCTCCACCAGCCCTCCCCCCAATTCCCACCCTCTACATCTCCTGTTGCATCCAGACACCAGCATGGCCCACATGATCACTGAAGACTGGGGGGGGGGGGTTTCCTACAGAGCTCTCCTCTGCACTGCCTGTCGAGGCCCTGGGGCACAGAGGCCCAAGAGCTTACGACGGGGGGGGGGGCCCTCTGGAAGGGCAGAGGGCCTGGGCAGGGCACGTCCCGCAGCATGCGGGGGGGGGGCTGGAAAAGGGGGTCTGCCTGGACCACAACAGAGGCTGGCCAATGTGCAGGGTGGCAGGAGCCAAGCTTGGCGCTCCCAGAAGCCCCGCCCGCTTTCACCCACCACAGCGCGAGAACCTGCAGGCTGGGGCAAGGAGGTGGGGCTGGAGCATTGCCCCCCTCCCCAAGTGCGTGGCCAGAACACCCCCTTTTGGGTGGGCTTGGAGAGCCCTGGCCTGGCTCACACCAGCCCAACAACACTGTGCTGAGGCCGGGCAGGGGGGTCACTTTCAAGCCCCCACCCCCGCTTCTTCACTGGCCTGACTAGGGAAATCCGGGGGGGGGGCGCCTCTGCAGTAATGCCCATGAGGAAAGCCTGCCCAGATCCTCACTCCCAGGCCCAGCAGCTGAAAGTGCCCCCAGGGCGCGGGAAGGGGAAGGGGCTGATTCAGGGGGCATCACCAGGGAGGGGAAGCTCTTGTGGGAGGGAGGGGAAGCCACACACATTCTCCCCTTCTTGGTGTGTATGAGCGTGTGTGTGTGTTTGTGTGTGTGTGTTTGCGTGCGTGTGAGAGTTTGGTAATTTAAACCCTGTCTCATGTGCAACAACAACAACAAAAAAATAAAATAAGGAAAGTACCATGGTCGCCACGGAGACCAAAAAGGGATGCCCCCCAACACCGTCGCTATAGAGACCGACAGCCCTTGGTACACTCCCCACCACTGTTGCCATGGAGACTGGCCGGGTGGCCGCCAGGCACTCCCCCACGCGCTCGTCTCCATGGAGCTCCAGCAGCCTCCGGGGGGGGGGGGGAAAGAGAAGAGAGGAGGGGGCCGCGCCCCATGGACACCACCGTCACCACCACCACCCCTTTCCCCCCACGGCCTGTCCTGCCCCGGAGCCTCCAAAGACAAACCCTTCCAGAGTTCCACCATTGCTGACTTTACTCCTCCTTCTCCCCCGCCACCCCCATGCGCGTGCAGGCCAGGCTCGGGGGGGGGGGTCCCCCCCCAGGGGGGCCCGTTAAAGCTTCAGTTCATTGGCGATTTTGGAGGCAATGTTCTTGAAGGCCATGGAGGTGCCCGATATCCTCTTGAAGCGGACACCGTTGAGGGAGAGGCGGGGCAGCTTGCAGACCTCCATCTCCCACTGCACGAAGGCCTCGTGGCCCGGCGCTCCGTGCATGCACAGGAGCATGTACTTCTCCTGCAGCTCGCACTGGCAGTTGTTAGCGTCCAGCACTTTCCGGATCTCCTTCATCATCTCGTTGGGCTCCATGGAGCTGGTGGTCTTCATGCTCCAGGTGAAGCGGAGCGAGCGGGGCTTGGCCTCCCGGTTCTCGTCCCGCTCCTTGTCCCCGCTGCCGCCCACCATGTGAGGCCTGGGGGGGGGGGGAGACAACAAAGGCGAGGCAGGTCAGGCAGGGAGAGGAGGCCTCCCTGGCCCGGCAGCAACAGCAGAAAGAGAGAGAGAGAGAGACGAACGGAGACGGAGCGAGAGGAGAGACGGACAGGAGAGAGGCGCGGCCACAGCGAGCCGGCCCTGCCGGAGAGACAGACAACAGTGGAGCCCGCTCTGCCCCAGAGGAGGCTGGGGGGCGCCCCCCGGCACCGGCTGCGTCTCACCTGAGCGTCTCCACGCGGTCTTTGCTTTCGGGCTCATGCAGGTTCCTCAAAAAACAGAGCGGGAGACAACATGTCAGGCACCCCCCCGCGAGTCAGCCGCGTCGGCACCTCTCTCTCCCCCACCGGCGGGAGGCAGGGAGGCGCGCAAGGGCACACACACACCCCGTCTCGAGCAGAGGCACTGGGGGCACACTCGGGCAGCAGAAGGACCAACAGGGAGCCCCACTGCAGGCGCCACCTGGTGGCGGACGTGGGAGGCCACATCCCGTGGCAGTGCCCCAGGCCTCTCCCCTGCCACAAGCGGAGGCAACGTGCTAGCAGGGGGTGAGCAGGAGGTGGTGACGGCTCAGCTTTGAGCAGAGAATCTAAGCCTCCCCACCGCATGGGGACTGTGTGCTCCCCTGGGGAGGGCGCCAGATGACTGCCTGACGGGGTCGATGCGCGGAGCAGTCCAAGCGATGCGTCTGAATCGCTCGGTGCTTCACGGCAGCGGTCCTGCTCTGAAAGGGCCTCGAATCTTCCCCCAAACCCTCCAGGAGCCTCCCCTGGTAACCGCCTTGCACCACCCCAAGCACCGGAGGTGCCCCCCCCCCAGGCCAGAGAAGCCACTCCTTCAGGCCACCTGCTGGGCTGCCCCACTCTCACCCCGAGTGTCCCAAGCGGTCTGACCCCACCCCGAAGGAGCAACTCAGAGCTGTTCGGCTGAGAGTGGCGAGCCTGCAGTCTCGGGGGGGGGGGGCTCCTTCCGCCCCACCACCGACGGCAGGCAGGCAGGCAGGCAGGGGAGAGGAGACAACTGGCCTTCCTCAACCCCCCCAACCCCCGGCCCCAAACACAGGAAGCTGCTGCCTACTGGGTTGGGGTCTTGAAATACTAGACGTTGCACCCCCACCCCTTTTTCAACCCAGCGGCCCATCTACAAAGCATAGCCAGGACCCTGCTTGCTGGCTGCAGCCTGCAACCATGAGGACTAGGAACACCCGCCCTTTTAACAAAGACGAGGGCTCTCCCCACAAGTCAATCCCACCACCCACCCCCTCCAACGAGACAAATGCAGAGATTCTCTCCAGACAGCGCTCAACACGACACCCCCCCCCCAGAGGCCACATCCCAGAATTCATGCAGACTTCCTAACCTGCCCCCCCCCACACACACACACCCAGAACCCTCAAGGCAGCTACAAGCAACAGAGCACAAGGGCAGCCCAGCATCTCCTCACCACCACCATGCAGGGGGAAGGGGATTAGTTTGGGGGGGGGGAGAAAGAGAAAGACAGAGTGTGGAGGGGGTCTGGTTAAACATCAGAAGCCCAGCCTGGGGAACGAGAGAGACAGAGGTCACCTTTGAAGAGACAGCACTGCCTGCAAAGGAGGGGGCAGCCCCAGAGCTTTGGCAGACCCCCCCCCGCCCCCGCCCCCCAAGTCCCAGGCTGGCCAATTTGCATGAGGAGAAGAAAGCGGCCCCTGCTCCCCCCCCCACACAGGCAGGGCACCTGCTGTCCCTTTAAGTGTGCCCTCAGGCTGACACACAGCACATCATTAGCAGCCAGGAGGCACAGGGGAGTGGGGGGGGAGGAGGAGGAGGAGGATTAGCCCTGCACAGGAGGAGGACAGAACCAAACCAGAGTGATGAACGAACGCCTACCTTCTGGCAAACCTGAAAGACAGATTTCTAAAAGGAAAAAAAAGGAGAAAAAAAAACCCATGGGTGGTGGCTGGGGGGAGAGCACGGAGACCAGCCCGCGACACGGGGAGCCCCAGCCGCCCAGGAGCAGGCCGGGAGGGGGGGCACCGCCCTTGTGGGTCTCTCCTGCCCCTGGGGAGGGACCCCCGGCTGGGGTCGGGGAGGGCACTCGGCCACCACCACCCCGCAAGATCTGTGAACAGAAGCATGGAGGGGGGGAGTAGGGGAGGGCGGGTTAAACGCTCACAGCAAAGAAAGAGGGGGGAGGAGCGGGGTGGGGTGGGGGAGGCGCTGGGCTGCAGAGAAGGGCTCCCTCCCCCCCCCGCACTGCACCACCAGAGGGTGCCAGAAGCCCACCCCCCTCTGGGGCCCGGAGGGAGGGGAGGGGAGGCGTCTGGACGGGGCGAGTCACACACATGCACAGAGCTGCCTTGAGGGATGGGGGTGTTCCAGCCTTCCCCCCCCCGTCCCCTGAAGAAACCTGCACCTGGGTGCACCTCCTCTTCTTCCCCCAGGGAGCAGCCCGGCTGGGGAGCGGTCTGGGCGTCCCAAGTGCTAGCCCGGCCCGCAACCCCACCCCCCTGCAGGACCAGGCCCCCACGTTCTGGCCCACGCACAGGATACGGGGCGACCAGGCCTGGGGTACCCTCGGGGCTGCTCTTGGACTTCCACCAGCTGCTCTCGGCCTGCAAAGAGAGCCTGGCGTCCCCAGCCGACTACAAATCCCAGAGTTCCCTGGGAAGAGCACGTGACCGGGAGCCACTTCCTGGAGGAGGCACCTGCGCTCATCACACCTTCCCACCCACCCACCTCGTCTGCCAGACTCCCAGGTAGCGCCTCCCTCCCTGCAGCGAACCATCCCGGCAAACACATTTCCTGCGGCTCTCACCACTGCACCTCCCTGCCCAAAGCTCTCCTTGCCCATGCTGGGCGACCCCCGCCTTTAAAGCCCTTACTTGAATCAGACTGGGAAACAGGGTTCCCCCCCCCCCACTGAGAGCCATCCCAGGCCAAGCATGAGGCTAGTCCTCTCCAAGTACAGATCTACAGATCCAGAACTGGGGAGGAGGCAGGAGGGCACTGGGCTGTGGTGGCCACGAGACATCGCAGGGGCAGCTGCGTGCACGGGCACACACGCACGGGCACGATGGTGCGCAGGCAAGCCATGCCTGCCTGCAAGGTGAGTGGCCTCGATTCAACTCCCCACAACCACCCCCGTCTGCCTTGCTCAATTCTTTGTCACCTCCCTGCAGGGAGGAAACAACTGCAGCTGCACCCTCCCTGCCCCACAGGAACTGGGCTGCTCTCCCCCTCTGCCTCCCCCCCCACATCCACCGCCCAGCGGCACCTGGGGGAGGCTCTGTGCCCCCCACTCCCCCCCTCACCTGCGCACAAATTTGGAAGTGAACTTGCTGAAGAGGCTCCCCGATGCCCCCCTCCGGCCTTGGCTGTTCCCGGAAGGCGAGGCGGGCGCGAGGCCGTAGGGGAGGTTCTGCTGGTCCCGGACCTGCCGCAGCTGCCCGGCGTGGAAGGTCCTGCGGCTGGTGACGTCCCGCGGGAAGTGGGTGTGCTCCGAGAGGGCGCTGCTGATGTTGTGGGCCGAGGGGGAGGCGACGGGCACCCTCTGAGGGGCGGTGCTGCGGGCGGAGGGAGAAGGAGCGGCGGTCAGTGGCGGGGAGGACAGGCAAGTTGGGACGGCCAAAGGCGGCCATGCCCCTTGCCCCAGAGGATCCTGGGAATCGTCAGTATATCTGGTTATCCATCGGGGCCTTTGCCGCCATCCACATTGGGGGGGGGCAGAGTTAAAGAGCCCTTTGGCTGTTGCGGGAGGGGAGGGACCCCTAGTCTGCATCAACCGGAGGACGGGATCAGCGATCGGGCAGGTGAGTCTGAGAGCTTGGACCGCTTTGAAAGCAGGACTCAGAGATGGGGGAAGGTCCGTCGACGACTATCAGTCACGATGGCCAAATGGAGCCTCCAAGACAGGGGCAGTCTACCTCTGAGCACCAGCTACTGGGCAACAGGAGCACGAGCAGGCTGCAGCCGTCCCGGAAGCCCCTGAACTGCCACTGGGGCCCTTCCCAGCCGCACCTGGAAAAGCTGCCGGGGGCTGAACGGGGCCTCTGGCTGCCTCTGCCTCCGCATTACTCCAGCACCCAGACTTTGGGAGAGGTTTGCTGCCCCACCCGTCCTCTCCACGTACCTGCAGACCCTACAGAGCGAGCGCGCTTGGGGGGGGGGGAGGCGTCTCCAAGCGTGAGGCAGGCCAGCAACCCAAAACGCCGGGAGGCCCCTGGGGGAGGGGGGAGGCCCACTTGCCTGGGCCGCTGCGCCTCACAGTTATTGTCGGAGGGGGGCAGCGCGGGCTTGGAGGGGTGCACCGAGGCGGACATGGACTTCTGGTGCTGTCGCGGGCGCGCAGAGCTCACGGCGGCGGAGGCGGAGGCGGTGGAGGCCCTGGAGCCCGGAGTGGTTAGGCTGGGGGTGGGGAGGGGAAAAAAAAACACAAGCGGGGAGGGGGGAGAAGCACACAGTTTAAAGGGAGGGGGAAGAACACCGACGGGGGAGGATGGGCAGCTGTATCCGACCCTGGCCAGGACCGAGGTCCCCCCACCCCAACGTTTCTCCAGGTCCTTCCCCCTGGCTGTGGGGCGGAGCAGTCCCAAGCGCCTTGTGGCCGGCCAACTGGCCTCTGCGTGGCTGAACCCCCCCAATGCCACGATGGCAGATACGGAGGTGGGCGGCAGAGCGGCCGTCCCCGGGCCAACGGCTCCCTTTCCTGCAGGCCTCCAACTGCCCGTGGGGCTAACCCTCAGGCTGAGTGCTCTGGGTGACCTCATCCGCCGACCATCCACCTGACCCCTCCTGCTCTCTGCGGCGGGGGGAGCGGCCCCCTTCCTGCACGCAGGCCTGCCTCGGGCCATCTGCCCTTCGCCCCCCCCCCCCGTTTTCCCCCAAAGCTCAGGGCAGGGGGGTATTGCTTCCCTCCAGCTTCCTAGGATCAGCAGTGCCGGGGGGGGTGCCTAATGGGAAAAAAACCAACCACCCCCCAGGAACCTCTCCTGCATCTTCTGCTCAGGATGTTTTACACAGGCTGTCCACAAAGCACCATCTTTGGAAAGGCACTGCGGCCTCTATCTGACCCCTTAGAAACGTTTCCTCCCCACTTTTGGCCATGGGGGGGGGAACTGAGCCCCCCTCCCCCATCTCCCTGGCCGCTAACTTCCCACCATGGATACAGCTGCATAGAGATAAATGGAGGCCCCGGAAGATGGTGGGAGGAGAAGCAAATATACAATATACGGCCCGGTATATGTGTATATGGAGCTGCCACAACCTTGATGCAAAAAAAGGGGAGGGAGCAGAACAGAGGTGGATGGAGCGGAGGGGGCAGAGCTGGCCAGACCCCGGACCGGGGGGGGGGGGTTCACGTGATCAGGCAGAAAGAAAAAACGAGAAATGAGCATGGGGGAATGGATGCAGGTCGATGTGGGGGGGGGGGTTGAACTGGGCCGCAGGGCTGCTCCTCGCTGGCCGCCCCGGAGATGCTGAGGAGGGGGCAGAGATGCTAGCGCCACTCAGGTGGGGGCGGGGGCAGTCTGGAGGGTGCGCTGCTTGGGCCTGGGAAGGGGCGGGAGCTCAGAATCCGGAGAGGGGCGGGAGCCCCACATACTGATGGCTGGGCTGCGTGTGCCGCCCCCCCCCCCCAGAGGACAGCAGCGCCCCTCACCTGTCCTTGCCGTTCTGGATGGAGTTCTGCCCCAGGCTGCCTCGCTCCAGCATGGGGGAATTGCGGCTCCTGTTCGTGCTGGTGGAGAGGACGCTGTTCTGTGGGGGGACAGAGGGGGCCGGGTGAGAGGGGGCCCTGCAGCCACCAGCAGAGGAGGCGGGGTGCGGGGGTGCCCGGAAAGCCCCCCTCCCCTGCTCCCAAACCCCGCTGGAGCGGCTGCCCCCAACCCTCCGCGGCAAGCCCTCCCCTCCGAGCTGCCGGAGGCGACACACACACAAGCCCCAAAGAGGGACTGACCGTGGAGGGGGTCGGGGTGCTCTTCTTCCTCTCGAGGCCGGGCAGCGGGCTGGGGGGGACCTTGGCGGTGCTGTTGGCCTTGCGCTCCCCGCCCCGGCCCAGCTCCTCCTCGGGCCGCTTGTTCTCCGCGTTGGCCGCCTGCGTCTTCTTGGAGTAGGAGGTGGACGTGGGGATGGTGGGGACTGCGTGGGGGGAAGCAGAGGGTGAGGCGGGCCTGCCGGGCCCAGGGCCCACCCCCTGCCGTCCGTCGGGCAGCGGCCTCTCCGCCGCGGGACTCACCCTGGTCGCTGAACCGGCGCTGCTTGGGGTTGGCCGAGACGCTGCGCTGCACCTTGTGCGAGGGGGAGGGGGCGGAGCTGTTGGCGAGGTCGGGCTGGGGGCGGGGCTTCAGGGTGATGGTGTCGTTGTCAAGCTGAGGGAGAGCAGGGCGCGTTCAGTGGGAGGGAACAGAGGCCCCCCCCCCCGACATGCCCTGCACGGCTCATCGTGTTGGCTGGGCAAGCCGCACCTCTCTGCCTTTGGGGGGGGGGGGCGCGACCACAACCCACAGCTCTCCCCCGGACCGCTCACCTCTGAATTCTTGTATCCTAGCAGCAGATATGTCGCCATGACTTCGTTGTACTTCTGGCTGACTAGCGAGTCCTGGATCTCCTCCCGCGTGTAACCCATGGATACCATGAGGTCTGAGCGGAGGGGAGAGAGAGAGAGAGAGAGAGAGAGAGACGGTCACAACTTCTGGGGACGCACGACCAAAAATTAAGCCCACCAGGGAGATCCGAGGGGCTGCGCGGTAGGGGAGGCACCCCTGCCCACTCTGCCCCAGAGCCGCACCTGTCCGCCGGGGGTCCTTGTAGTCGGGGAGAGGCTCCACGTAAGGCTTCAGTTCGTCGTCCTCGTGCCCCACATTCATCCAGCGGTCTTTCATAATTTGCTGGGGGTGTGTGACAAGGGGAGGAGTCAGTGTGTGGGGGGAGGAGTTATTCTTTATTCATTCATGGTACTTTTCTCCCACCCTTCCTCGGAGACGCTCAGGGTCGCATCCCACACCCCTCTTCCCCCCCCCCACCCTGCAATTTCATCTTCAGAACGACCCTGCAAGGTAGGCAGGCTAGCCCTCGTTTGCATGCAGAAGGTTCAACTCCTGGCCGCACCCCCAAGTAGGCCTGAGGAACACCTCAGCCCACTGGTCCTAAAACTGTGGGTCAGGACCCACTTGGTGGGCCGCGATGGGATGCCAGGTGAGTCACAGAAAACCATCTTGGAAACAGCAGGCCTTCCTCTTACTATATTCCTTTTGCATTACACTTTTGAATTTTCAAGGGAGGGTTCTTCAAAAATTCGGTTCTCATTCCAGTGTTTTTACATCGTATTTTGTCCCCCTCTTGCTTTCTGCCGGGGATGTTTCATGGTTGGGCCCTTGCGGCAGTCCAGGAATGCCAGCTTGCATTCCGGGAGTGTCATCTGATTGTGCCACACCGATGGCACTTCCTCCTGCTTGATGATGTCACTTCCAGGTTAGTGACATCACTTCCGGTGGGTCCCGACACAAGTAACATTCTCAAAATTGGGCCCCGGTAAGGTTTGAGAACCACTACCTTAGCACAAAGCCAGGGGGGCCACCCAGTTTGGCAACGCCAAGTTACAAGGACACAGCAGAAAGCCATTTTCTAAGTTGACAGGGCCGAGCAAGGGTTTGGGACTAGATCTTCCCCGGTCTGAATACAGATACCCCCACCAAAGCTTCTGTGAAGTCCCCACAAGCCCCCCAGCCCCCCCCCATGTGCCACCTCAGTCCCAGCGAAGGCCTTTCCCAGCCCAGCTGATGGAGACCATTTCAAGTGTGTGTGTGTGTGTGTGGGAGTGTTTGCTGAGGACAGAACCTGGGCCCATTTCCATGCAAAGCAGGGGCGGCCTGACCCAGCCGCGCAAGGCAAGCGCAAGGAGGCTTCTTCTCCCAGCCTGACCTCATCAAGGCCCGTGCACAGTAGCTGGGGGTGGGTGGGGGTGGGGGCTTAACTGGCTATTGCTTGCTTCCCTGAAAGAGAGATGGAGGGTGGGGGAGAGAGATCAGCACACAGCCTTCCGCCAAGACTCTTGCAGCCAAGCGCCGACAAACGCCGCTTGATTAAACGGGCCAAGTCAAGCCTGAGGTGGCCGAGCCTGGGCAAGCATTCACCAGCTAATGAGACACACCGGGGCAGGGAGAGAGGAGGTCATCCTCTGGGTGGGTGGGGAGAGAAGGAGAGCCACACACACACACACACACACACACACACACCTATTTTGGTGCACGTGCACTGCTGACTGCAAATCCCAGGCCCTCCAGCGGGCGCCAGAGACCCCCCTCTTACGGCCCGCCTGGGCTTATCCCTCTCCTTACATCCTGCACATAGATTCAGCCACAAGCTCCGCCCAAAGCGAAGGGAGGGGTCCTCGTCCAGATCTTTCTCCGTGTGTGAACACAGAGCAGCCACCCCCTTCTCTCTCTCTCTCTCTCTCTCTCTCTCTCTCTCTCACACACACACACACACACACACACACAGACAGACAGACACACATACACACACCCCTTTCAAATCAAAGGAGACCCTCCTTCCCAAGCCCTTACGCGGCCTACGGTTAAAATTATTCCTCCTCGCAGGCAAGAGGCACAGCGGAGCATGCCGAACATCAAGGCGCTTCCCTCCCCGGCTGGGGAGAGAGGAAGCTGAAGGGCCCCCCGCTTAATTGCCTGCCGACACAGCAAAAGGCCGTTTCGGATGGCAGGGGGCACTGCAGCCCAGCCAGACACGGGCACCAGCCAACCACTGGGTAATGAAGTGTGGCCTATTGCCAGGAGCAGCAGAGCATCAAGTAGGGGAGGAGGTGGGGGATTCTGGGCTTTTCTTTTTTTCTTTTTGAATAAATAAACCAATTTTCTTCTTCGAGGGGGAAAAAAAAAGCCACACAGGGCACAATGATGCGGCGTTCATGGTTGCTAAGCTCAAAAAAATAAATCAACCGGGGAAGCATTGACAAGATTCTAAAGTCAAGAAGAGGAAGGTACGATTAGAGGAACCAATGGTGGATTTGTGTGACCGGTCAGGAAAAAACCCCCACATGGGCTGGCGTGAAGTGTGGGCTTTTGGCATGTGGTGTGTGCCAAGCATGGCACATATAAACTGTCCGGATGCGATCCTCACAAAACATGGAGGAAAAGTGTATCGGGGGGAACTCCGCCGTGGGCAACATGCCGTAATGGGTGGTGCAACCTCCTGACGTTAGAAGACTACCTCAGCATGCCAGGTGCAAGGGAGTGGCAACAGGAAGCAGGCATCTTATTGTCTCGTGTGCTCCCTGAGGCATCTGGTGGGCTACTGTGAGATGCAGGAAGCTAGGCTAGGTGGGCCTTTGGCCTGATCCAGCAGGGATGTTCTTCTGTTCTTAAACCTCCACCTGCTGTTGCCCAGCTCTCCTCCCCTTCCCCACCCCACCCCACCCCACCCCACCCAGGGCTCACCTCTAAAGTGCCTCGCTTGCTAGGATTGAGGATGAGGAATTTTTTCAGAAGGTTCTCGCAGTCCGTGGACATGTAGAAGGGGATCCGGTACTTCCCCCTCAAGACCCGTTCCCGCAGCTCCTACGAAGGGGAAGGAGAGTAAGAGGCAAGCCCCACAGGCCACCACGGCGGGATAAGCCCCCTCGGGATGGGTTGTCAATCCTCTTATTGACAGAGGAGGGAGAAAACTGTGATAGTGAAATAAAAACACGTGAAACCAAGAAGTGCGCTCTGCACTTTTCTTCTGCCCTTCGAGAGATGGGCAGCGTGGGGCAGGAGGGGAGCACAGGTCCAGCTGTGGGACACGTCTCTCGCGGCACAAGGTGGGCAGCTGAAAAAAGCAGCACTGCCGGCAGAAGTGGAAGACCCTGGCCTCGGCCTGCGCGCTTACCTTGAGGTTCTGCCCGTCGAAGGGCAGCGAGCCGCTGACCAGTGTGTAAAGAATAACCCCCAAGCTCCAGACGTCCACCTCTGGCCCGTCGTACTTCTTGCCCTGGAACAGCTCGGGCGCCGCGTAGGGGGGGCTCCCGCAGAATGTGTCGAGCTTGTTGCCGAACGTGAACTCGTTGCTGAAGCCGAAGTCAGCAATTTTGATGTTCATGTCGGCGTCGAGGAGCAGATTCTCTGCCTGCGGGGAGGAGGAAGAGGCGTCGTTCGTTATTCAGCGCCACGCTCCGTTCGCGGCGGCAACTGCGTACGCGGCACCGTCAGGGGCAGGACATGGCACGGCAGGGGCCCCTGCCCCAAGAGGTCCGCAATCTAGAAACCAACAGCAGGGAGGCAGTGGGGGCGGAGGGATCGTGGCAAAGACATCCTGTCCCCCCCGCAGCAACTTTCTCCGAACGCTGGCACTCACCTTCAAGTCTCTATGTACAATGAATTTCTGGTGACAGTACTGCACAGCAGACACTATCTGCAAAGGGAGGAGAAGGGGGAAAGGGGGGGTCAGGGGGATATTTCGCACGCCGAGACGACGATTCAACAGCAGCCCCCCCTCCCGCCATGCTGCGTAAGGGTGCACGGAGGGGCTCTCTGAACAGTCAGATGGAAGACACCTTGGGTGTTATCGAGGCCACACTGGCAACTAAGCCTCGCAGCTGGCAGGGACGCTCTAGGCATTCGCATCTACGCCTGGCATCCCTCTGCTGCACGGCCTTCTGGGACGCCCGGGCGTAGACGCGAATGCCCAGGTGCTGAAATGCACCTCTCCCGGACGAGCGTCGCTTCCCTATTCGCCGGCAGCCGAGGGTAGCAAGGGGTGTGGCACAGTGCAGTTCAGCGCAGGTCAAGCCTGAGACCACCACCACAACTGTCCCCGACACGTTGGAGCGTGCACAACACCTTGTTGCAATCTTTAGAATTGCTCTAAAAAAGGCTGAGCGCAATTATTCTCCCCATATTGCAGGTGGGGAAGACTGAGGCCGGAGGAAGCAGCATGCCTAAGGCCTCAGAGCACGGCAGAGGCTAAATTCAAGCCAGGGAAGGCCCGATCCGCAGCTCAGTAGCCTATTAGCCACTGTGCCCTCCGGGACCTGCACCAACCTGTCGAAATTTTGCCCGAGCTTCCTTCTCTTTCATTCTTCCGTGGGCTACTAAGTAGTCAAATACCTCACCTGGAAGGAGAGAGAAAGAGAAAGCAATTTTTTCCGGGTGTCCAACTAGACCAGCAGTTCTCAACCCTTTTAGCACTGGGGTCCACTTTTTTAATCAGGACCCACCTAGCTTTATAAGGCTTGAGGAAAAGGTGATATAGAAAGAGATAAAATGTGCGTTTGAGTTACTTATTCGTTTGCAAAAAAAAAACCCTCAATCCCTTTCTCATAGTGGCCTCAAGGCTCAAAGGGTGACTTGGGTCACTTGCCCCCACTATCTGTCATGGATGCATTGAGGGACTTGGGGCAGGGGGAAACACCAGGAAAAAAAGATGCTCAAACACTGATCTCCCTATACTGACACAAGCTTGCAAACTGCAGGAGCTGAGCTCTTTTGCAGGGCAATCAGCAACAGATTCGGCCCCTTTCTCCTCACCCAGCACTTTTGCTTATGATCCTCCCAATGAGGAATGTTATGGAATTAGTTGTGTTAATAAAAAGAAATGATAAAAAATAAATAAAACAGAAGCTTGCTCCCCCCCCCCCCACTTTCACATTGTTACTTGTATTGGTCCTAAAGAACGGCCTGGCGTCAGGGTACGATCTGGGTTATGCTCTTTTCTCTCTCCCCAGCCAAAGCTTTAGAGCACAATCCTAGCCTGGAGTTCGGCTGGCACAGTGATGCCAGCAAAGTTTGGCCGGCACAAAAGGACACCGTAAAGTATGTTTGGACCACTCTCGGAGTCAGAGAGACCAAGACACAGACGTGCGCCACCCTCCCTGACTCCGAGAGTGGTCCAAACGCCACTCCCTTGTATCTGGCATTCTGAGGTAAATTTCTGAGGTAAAAACTTGAGGTAAATAAAGCAAAGTTTGGCCGGCACAAGGGACACCATCAAGTATGTTTGGACCACTCTCTGAGTCAGAGAGGCCAGCACACAGATGGGCGCCATCCTCCCTGACTCCAAGAGTGGTCCAAAGGCGCTTTACGGTGGCCCTTGTGCCGGCCACACTGTGCTGGCCTAACTCCAGGTGAGGACTGCGCCCTTAACAAGGCAGAAAGAGACGGTGTCAGCGACCTTCAGGGGCAGCCCCCCGGGAAGCGACGCAACCCTCCGCACGACCTTTCGTCTGCCCTTGAAGTCAAGAGCGGAGACCCGGCAGGGGCTCAAGGAGAAGCAGCTCTCTGGATTAGGATTCTCTTCTCGGTGTGCCTTTCAAGGGGTGCGGAGGACACACACACACACAGAAGCCCCCGCGCGTGCACTTACCCCCGCTGGCGTACTCCATGACGAGGTACAGCGTCTTTTCTGTCTCTATGACTTCAAATAATTTAACTGCAAGGCAAAAAGGAGAGAAGGTGAAGGCTGGGGAGACACTGACCAATCGAGGACGTCACAAAGGGCACGGCGGGGGGGGGGGAGAAAGGTTACTGTGGGCGATGAAATTGACCGGTCCTGGACAGATGAGGGTCAAAGTGCTCCTTCACATTGGCCGATGGGCTTTCACTAGCCGATGGGCTTTAAGATCGGCTGCAGAAAAGGGGGTGCCCCACGGCCTCATCTGGAAACTGGCCTTAAGGGCCCGACGGGAGCTCTCTGGCAGGGTGGACAACAGTTTGACAAAATTCACGGAGGGTGGCCAGGTGTGGGGTCCGTCAGCCGCTCTGGAGTGGGGAGAATCTGTGGCAAATTTGGGGTAGCAGCGGCCGGGGCGGGGGGAGAGAAGAGAACGAGAGCCAAGGTCTCACCTACGTTGGGATGATTCAAGACCTTCATTATTCGCACTTCCCGGAAGAGCTGGGGGGGAGAGAGAGAGAAGAGACGGTGAGATGAATGTGGGCAGCGTTACACAGACCCCAATGGGGGGCACGTATGGCTTCTCAACCAGCTGTGCATGTGCCGCTGGTGTGTGTGTGTGTGTGTGTGTGTGTGTGTGTTCCTTTACGGTACGACAGGTGGCCCCGTGACACTGCTGTTTGTGGCCTCTCAAACGCGCACACACAACAACAGCCACGTATAGCCTGGGCAAAGAGCAAGCAGCGAGTCGAGATGCGGGGGCGGCAACTGGAGAAGCTTCTCCTTTGTGGCGGGGAGGGGGGCGACCAGGAGCCAAGACACCCTGTCCCCATGCCGGAACCGGGCTGGGAGCCCCTGCTACGGGGCAGCCGGGCGTCCGTTCTCCAGCACCCTTGCCGAGATCCGAACCACCCCCCTCCTCGTTCTCAGCGGCTTAGACATTTTTAAGGATCATGCATTACCGCAATCCGTTAATTAAAAAAAGGCAATCGGATTGCCTGCCATGCGCCGGGGTAATAATAAGCTGCTCACAGCAGAGCCAAGGGATATTATTTGGAGCCGGGGATACGCACTCGAGCCCCTGCCTGTGCACGGGCCCGGAGAGGGAGGAAGAGCTGGCTTCCTTCTCCCCTTTCTTCCTCCCCCAACAGCAGCACTGGAGGGAGCCGGAAGTTCAAGCAGAGAGAGCATCTGCACCCCCCCCCCCAAGAGCACCTCCTTTGCTTTAGGGGAATCAGGTCTTGCTGGGGCGGGGGGGAATCAGGCCCTCTGCTGAGCAGACCCAGAAAACCGCCTCTTTAGCGCAACCAGCAGATGCTCGGGCCGATGCTGGAGGGAAAACCGTGGCCTGCCCAGGCCTGACGGCAGCTGTTCAGGCAAATCCTGTTGCTGCTGCTGGGAAATACGGCTCGGATCCCGCCGGGGCCTGGAGGGCAGAGACAGATGGGGATTCCGGCCGCGCCCCTCCCGCACTCCTACCCTGCACTCCTACCCTCCTACCCTGTGTGTGTGTGTTTACGTACAGGCACATGGGTATGAGAGGGAGGAACCAAGACCCGTATTGAGAGGGGGGATCTGAGATGGCGTGACAGCCGCTCACCCTGGGGCAGTAGCCCCCCCCCACCTTCTAGAAATTTAACCCCATGCCGTCTATGCCAGCCACTCCACCCAGGTCTTGGCACTCACAGCCTACTCCGGACATAACCCCAACAGACCAGCTTTTTCCACTGCTCCACTATACAACACGAATCCTTAGTATCAGCATAGCTGATAACTCAAAAGTATCAATATCGGTGCCTCCTCAAAATGGAACTTGTGCTATAACCCTGCACTGAATTCTCTTCTTCCGAAGGCCAGAACCTGCTCACAGGGTTGTTGTGGAGATGGAGGAGGTGGGGAGGGGGGAAGCAGGGGCAGATGAGGTCCCAGGATTGGCAGTGGGTCCACAGTCTCATATCCCAGTTATTTATTTATTTATTGGGGTCGCAGCGTGAAAAAAGGTTGAAGCCCACTGGCCTATAGAGCTACACACAGGCAAGGTTCAGAGTCACCTTTAAGAAATCAGGGGGCAAAGCGGAAACCCCGCTTGAGTCCCCTTTCCCTCTGGGCCAGGCCCAAGACTTTTAAGACTGCTTCTGTCCAAGGGCATCACACCAGATCTGCCCCTTCAGAGCGCAAGGGCCACCTCCGGTCTCTCTAAAACCGCCTCCTGAGTGCTTGAACGTTCATTTTGGCAAGGCGACAGAACCCCGGAACACCACCACAAGCCACGCAGGACCCGCCAAGCATGCCGTTTGCCCAGGCGGCGTCTCCGAAGGCCCCGGAAGCAGCCTGCAGGGTGCTTCTGGGATTCCGAAGGGCTCATCGGTGTCTCTGCTTCGAAGCTGCTAAACAGGCTTGCGCCCCACCCCCAGCCCCCGAGACCGTCCCCGGGAAGAGGATCTATAAATTACTTCCCAAACCGTGGCAGCTCAGGGACATCTGGAGAAGTTGCAAAGCTGGCACCCACGAGGGCGGCCAGATGTTCGGGCTGCTGGAGTGGCTGCTCAATTAAAGCCGCCATAAGCTGCCGCACGGTGCCTGCTGAGCACATTGGCGGCTCCAAGAGCATTCCCTGGACGACACACACCCTCACGAGGACACCGCAAGGCGAGCGAGCCCCATTATCCCCATTTGGCAGGTGGGGAAGACTGAGGCCTAGAGAGGGAGCGGCTGTGCACGAGGCCACAGGGCAGAAGGGCACGTTTGGCCGCGACAATTAAGCTGCGGCAGGCAGCTCCGGCTGCCCCGCCGACACACACGGAAAGCGCTTGCGGGCTGGCACGGCGACGCGGCTGACAGATTGCCCCTCCGGGCCTTTTCATCTGTGGCGGCTTGTCACCTCCTCCAGATCGCCACGCCTTTTGAGAAGAGGCGCTTTCCGCTTTTGATGGGTTCTGTCTGGCAGCTCTGGGCTCCCAGGCGGAGGACGGCAGGGACCCCACGGAGGCCAGTTTGGGTGTCAGCGGGCGCTCGGATCCGGGCTTGCGCTCGCCAGACTCTGCCTGGACGAGCACGGCTGAGCCACGGCAAGCAAGGCACAGAGGCCCCAAATCCAGCAATAGGGCCACAGGTGAGCAGCCACCCATCTCCCACGCGCGCACAGCCTCGGCCTGAATTCAACATCAGTTATACAAGCTGCACCCAGGACTGCTGCCCCAGTTAAAGAAACCTGTCGAATAATCCAACACGTTTCAGACTAACTGACCCCCCCCCCAGTTAAATCTGCAGAGGACCACCGCCACTGCTCTGCGTGGGTGGGAATAAAGACATGGGGGGCCAGAGAGCTGCATGGAAGAGGCAGAGCCTCTCTGTCCCCGTCTCAGGTCGGGGGGGGGGGGGAGGAGAAGGAGCAGATGGGGCTGCGGACCAGCCCCCTTCCCTCTCAGTCTGGCCAAGATGGTCCCAAACTCCCCCTCGTCCTCACCGCTGTCACCCCCTAGGGTTGATATCAGCTTTAAGGAGCACTTCAGAACACCCCTCGAGCGCCGGCTGCAATGCTGGCAGTGATTGCTGAGCAGCAAGGGGTTAACTGCAGGAGACGCCGGGCTGTTCCCAGGAACTGCCTCCCCCCCTCCCCGGGGACCATCAGCCTCTCCGGCGAGTGAAACCGTGCATGCCGGCTCCATCCATCACGGCTGAGGAGGAGCCAGGCAGCGAGCAAGTCAGCGTGGGGGGGGGGGGGGAGGCCGAGAAGAGAGGAGGCGGCAACCACAGGGAACGGATCCCTGCTTGCAAGCGAGACTCCAGCTTCTTCTGAGGAGGCAGGCTGGGCGCCTGCAGGTCCGGCGGTGGAAAGGGCCCTTCCGGAAGCCACGGGGTGCCGAGGGTGCCATGCTTTCTGTAGCTGGGGAAGGAAAGCTGCAGCCTCCCTCCCATGCTCAGGGGAGAAAGAGAGAGAGCTGCCTGCTCAGGAGAAACCCCCAGGTTTTGAGAGCCCAAATCATGCCCCCCCAAAAGGGGAGGGGACCCAGACAGACTGGCTGCCTTACGGACCCTGAACGACCGCTAGGAAGGGGGGTTTGCCCGTGGCTTAAGCTACACGAACAGGCCTCCTTTGGAGACGGGACTCGACTTTGGTGGCGGAAGGTGCGTTTTCGTTCCACACAAACGCCTGCGCTTTCCACACGGGTCGTTCGGTTTGTGGCTGTGACTTCCCAGGATTCCGTTCCCAGCCCGACCTGGACCCAGCGGGGATCGAACCAGGAGGGGGGGGCGCACGCTCGGTGGGAGAGGACAACGCCCGCAGGCTCCACGTGGGTGCGGACGAGCAACGAACCCGGCCCCAGAGAGGGCAGCGGGGGGGCGGGAGAGGCTTCGGCTCAGGCCCGTCTGCGGCAGCGAGAGGCCCAGCTGGCTCCCTGGGGCTCGTGTTTACGAGGCTGGGTCGGCAGCTGCTCCCACGTGCGGCCGGCCGGCCGGCCGTGTCAGGCACGGCGTCAACAGGCCCCCAGTCCAACTGGCTCGGCGCTCGGGTTTCGGGAGCTGGCAGGGGCTGACAGGCACAGTGCTGGCAGGTCGGGAGCCACTGCGGAGGGGCGGTGGGGGAGAGGAGGGCTGATATCGGGGGGGGGGGTTTGGCAGAGGCCCCGGCGGGACACCGGCCAGCTCCGGCGGAAAGCCGGGGGGGGGATTAGACGGCAAGGAGAGGCAAGCGGGAGCAGTGGCCGAGGCGCTTTTCTGCGCTGACAGAGGAGAGCTCTCCGCCACGATCTGCTCTCTGGCCTTTCTTCCCACTGGGCTGTGCAGTTTTCAATGACAAAGACGGGGGGGGGGAGAGGAAAAGAGTGCTCCTCTCTCGTTCAGCTTGATCTAAGGCAGCCGGGGGGGCAGAGGCTGTCGACTAGCAAGCCGGAGCTCAAGAAATTTACGGGCTATTTTTTTAAAAGGCAGCCGAGCACGGGACAAAACCAGCAGTGGCTCACGGCGACACGGGAGGGACGGAGGCCAGAAAGGCTGGGACAAGTGGCGCTCAGGAGATCGGACAGAGCCTCTTCCTCCTCGTTTCTTGCAACTCCACAACAACGACAACCCCCCCCCTACTTTGTGGGTCAAAGCTGCTCAACCAATGGCAGCCAGAGCAGCTCCCCTCCTGCAACATCAGGGCAACTGAGCCTATCACTGCAGAAGGCTTTGTTGGCCGTCAAAATCTCCCCACTGATTTGTCCCCACCGGACAAAAGCCCCCTGCTCAGCAGGGTATCTGGGCCGAGAAGCAAGCTGCGTGCAAGGAGGTGACGACAGCACAGTTGTGAGGGGCTACCTGAGACGTCCATGTGTCAAAACAGCCAGCCAGTGCTCTCACCTTCTGTAAGCTGGATGAGTTCAGCTGCGTCTTGTCGATGATTTTCACGGCCACCTGAACGGAAGGGACACAAAGAAAAGCCACGTTGAGTTTCTCTGCCAAACGGAAGGGAACGATATCCAAAAAGAGTCCGAACGAACCGGAAACCACCCTGCCACTTCAGCCCGCAGTATTTTCCTTTAAAACATTTCTTATCCTGTGTTGCGCATTATTTTATTGGGTATAAATCACCACACTATGCCACCCATTTTCTTTCTACTGCAGGCCCACCTTGTGCACCCTATACATCAGGAAGAGGGGGAGTTAAGGGGGATATAAATCCTCTTTACAAATCAATAAGTCTTCACGTTGCAGAGAAGAGCAGCCCCCCTGCCCCCGGTGCCAGATTGGAATTGGGGGCTCGCAGCTTCGAGCGCCCCAGCTCTAACACAGACACTACCACCTACAAAAGGAAATCATTTCAATGCCTACCTCCGACTTAAAAAAAAAACAGGCGGGGGGAGAGAGGAAGGCTCCCTGATTGTTTGGCTAACGAGCTTCCCCAGTCACTGTGCTAATAAGACTCTTCAGGAGTCTTCCTATTGCTAACTGGCTGCCGGCACAGTGACCAGACAGGCCAGGCAATAAGCGGGCCAAACTTTGCTGTCTTAACCATGCCGGCCTAACTCCAGCTTCCACTCAGGGAGATGGGAGGGGAAGAGAAGGGTCAGAAACAAGCTCTTGGGAGGCTTTGCAAATATAAGATTTGGCATTGTTGAAGGGTGCTCACTCGTGACTGAGGACTGAGGCTGGAAAGTGGGGTAGGGTGGGGTGGGGAAAGAGGCTGAGTTCAAAGCATTTTAGCAACAGGAGGGAGCGTGACATGGCAGCCGCGGTGGCACACGGGCATCTCAAGTCGGACAAAAAATCAATACAGGCTTCTGCGACACAATGACTCTGGTGCGGTTAGACAGAAGATGTTTCTGCGCATCTTTGGGAAGTCAAGCAAGGCGTCCTTACTGTTGGCCTGCATTTGGCGGCCGGAGGTAAAAAAAGGTTTCCTTTAGCAGAGTATGTGTTTAAAAAACGTAATGCAGGGTCTTTTCATCGATCGGAGGAGGAAAAGTAAGCGTTTTTTTTTTCAAAACGCTGCAATATTCTAGCTCGGTTTTCAAGGGGAGGGCGCGGCTTTTGTTCATGGCATGGGGCTTCGTTGCCCCCTCCCCCTGCTGCGGCCCTTCAGGCCTCTGCAAAAGCCACTCCTAAGGATTGGAGGACTTGCTGGGGGCAAGCAAGAACCAGTGTGCATCACCTGGAGTTAGTCCGGCACAGTTTGGCCAGCAAAGTTTGGCCGGCACAAGGGACACTGTCAAGTATGTTTGGACCACTCTCGGAGTCGGAGAGGCCAATACACAGACGTGTGCCACCCTCCCTGACTCCGAGAGCGGTCCAAACGTGCTTGACGGTGGCCCTGGTGCCGGACACACTTTGCTGCCTAACTGTGCCGGCCTCGCTCCAGGTCAGGATTGCGCTCACAGAGGACTCTCTTCTGCTGTGCCGGCCTCGCTCCAGGTCAGGATTGCGCCCTGAGCTGCCTATAAATTTGTGCCACTGACTGACTACAGAATCCAGTTTCTCCCGTCATGGATTTGGGCTGCTTGGTTTTCTTACTGAGTGCTCCTCTCTCTCTGTCTCTCTGTCTCTCTCTCTCACACACACACACACAGGGCTCTCTCACCTCTTTCCCTGTCAGGACGTGCCGCGCCAGCTTAACCTTGGCGAAGTTGCCCTTGCCGATGGTCTTCAGTAGGCGGTAGTTTCCGATGTGCGGCTGTTCGTCAGCGGAGGTGGCCGGCGTGCGGCCTCGTAGCATGTTGGACTTCGCGCTGGGCTTGGAATCCGGGTGTCCCAAGGCCGGCTGCGGAGACATTGGAGAAAAAAAAAAAAAAAGGTCTCACGGGGCTGTTATCTGGAGCGTCCGAGACATCCCAAGCCTTCTCCGCGTGCTCCCACAGAGAAGGTCAGTGGAGGATTATCTAGCACAGAGATGGCGAACCTATACTATGACACGCGTGTCAAAGCTGATACACCACGGCGTTTTGGGTGACACGCCAGCATTTAAGGATTTTTCTTTGCAATGAACTTATTTTTTTGTAACGATTTGTAATAATTTGCTGTTTATATAATGCATAGCCCCACACATAATTGGACTGTATTTTTTTTTAAAAAAATAAATGAATATTGTAAATAATAGTTTATCTTTTTGTTGGTGGGTGGGGAGCAACTTGACAGGCCAGCCGAGTCAAGTTAGGGATTTTGGACACGGCAAACCCAAAAGGTTCGCCATCATTGATCTAGCAGATCAACAGCCGCCTCTCCATCAAGTTACTAGTCCACATGCCCTTGTCCATGAAAACCTGCTCTGTCCACACAATGCACATCAGATTGCAGTTGGCCCAGAATTTGGGTTTTTAACCCCCTCCTCCCGCCCCACAAAATACCTGAGCTTCCATGAGGGTCATGGAAGCAAAGCATTTTTCTTACTAACAGAGATGTCCGCAAAACGTTTAATGGGGTAACCGGCCCCAGGCAGTTAAATAAGCAGTGTTCGCAGCTAGTGGCAACACCCCATTTTGGTTTATTTGCAAAATCGATCCATTTTCTCATAATGAGGCAGCCCTATTGAATAGCCTCAAGGCTTTTAGGGGCTTAGCGATGTGGCCCAGCCTTCTCCTACCCCCACCAAGTCCTTGGTGGACTTGGGGGGAAAAATACACGGGGGGGGGGGGGAGATGCTCCAACATGTAACACAAGCTTGCAAACTGCAGGAGCTCAGTGCTTTACACAGGGCCATTAGCAGCTGTCTGAGTTTTGAACAGCCTCGGGGCCTGGGCAATGACAGGCAATTAGTTATCTGATATTGCCATCACCCATTTCTTCATTAGAGGCTCCCTGGGACGCATCAGGCTGCGACCCACCAAACGGGTGTTTGTGAAACACTGCTCAACGGAAACAGCACCGCCTGCCAAGAGGAACCAAAGCCAAGAGGACACAGGTCTCTGCCCCAAGGAGTTTACAATCTTGACAACCTTCATCTTGCTTATCACGGTCACCCTGCCATTATTGTACCCATTTCACAGATTGGGGGCGGGGGAAGGACCGATAAGCACACAATTTGTTCAAGGCAATTCCCCGCACATGGTGGGAAATATCTGAGCTTTCATATTTCCATTATGCATTATTCACAGTGCCAGAATGGATTTACCACAGGGATTTACAGAGGAATCAAAGCCAAGAGACACAGGCCTCTGCCCCAAGGAGTTTACAATCTTGACAACCTCCTTTCCCCAGATTGCTCCACAAGCCTGGAACGGCCTTTGTTCCACACCCTCAACTCCCAAGCCCTTTCCATTAACATGGAACCAGTCCAGAAACTCTCACTAAACACTTCCTTGAAAACGTTCCAAGGCTGCTTTCGCCTCCTTCATGAGGACTAGATGCTTGTCTGCTGAAAGAACAAGGGTCAAAAAGGAAAAAAAACAAAACAGTACACACACCAGCAACAGAAAGACGGCGAGTTCAAATTAGCGGCTGAGCAACCACAACCATTGCATAGTTACAACACAGCTCTGTGTGTGTGTGAGAGAGAGATAATTGGTGCAAAGCATTTCCTTGTACTCGTCGAGGAAATTGCATCCCACGAACTAGTGGCGATTTGAAAGAGACTGAAGGTGGCAGCATTGTCTGCAATTGTGCAGGGTGTGTGTGTGTGTGTGTGTCACACAAATTCACTCAGTCAACAGTATCCAAGTTGCCTGAGGGCAGGATCCCACAGCACTCTTGGTCTGCGCATTCCCCCCCCCACATGACCCAGGGGATATAGGATACGCTGGCTTTAAAGGGCTGAACACATCTGCTACCCTCCTTCAGGCCGGGTTTTCCACTTCTACCCGCCACCGCCCCACTAAAGATAACCAGCCCCAAGATGCCCCAGGTGCTGCCGTGCCCAGCTCTCTGCACCCCAGATTCTGATGCCTGGAGGCACTGGGAAAGCAGGTGGCTCTAGATAAACCAGAAGCTTTAGGCTTGCTCTGGGAGGGTGCCGTGGGCTGTGGCTCTCCTGGGCCCACCGCAGCAGCTGAGCCCCTGCTCCAAAAGGCAGCCAGGAGGAGCCCGATCGAAGGCGGCCTCTGTCATCTGTCGTTTATGCCCGGGCAGGAGGAGGAGAAACTCGAAGGGCCGGCAGCAGGCAAAACCACCAAATCCAAACTGAGAGCACTGGGACACACACACACTGACAATGGAAGGCAAACAGACAGCACACAACTTCCTCCTGCTGCAGTTTGCGAGGGTGCGTGTCCCTTGGGCGTGAGGCAGTGCGGCAGGTGGGAGATTGGGGTGCAAACACGGCCTGCCCCTACAGACTCAAGTCACTTGTGTGTGTAGGTTTTGAGACCCAGCAGCATCTTGGAGTCTTGGGTGCACCCTGAGGCACCTGGTGGGCCGCTGTGAGATTCAGGAAGCTGGACTAGATGGGCCCTTGGCCTGATCCAGTGGGGCTCCTGTTTGCATTACACCTGCCGTGGGAGCCTTCTCCTTGCAGAGCTTTCCCTTCCCTCCCTGCTGCTTCAGCGGGGCGGAGGTGGTTGGACAGGTAGGTCTGTCAACACTGCCACAGCCTCCCTGCTGAGAACTCCGGAACGCTGCAGGGGGTAGCACTTTCTCCCAGGGTGATTCACGGAAGCAAATTCGGGGGCGCCCTGGTGCAGGAAACAAACCGCTTCCAAACTGTGGGCACCGTGACTGTGTCGGAGGCTGATGGGGTCCCTTGGCTGCCTTCCTCCTGCCCCCCAAACAGACCACGGCAGAATGCTCAGCTTAGATCTGTGTCGTTTTTCCAGTCTCTCTCTCTCGCACACACACAGAGACCGCTGGGCAGCTCTTCAGCAGGAAATGCACCGGGGCAAACCCACGAATATCCTATTTCACTGCTTCTGGGCGTGAGTGTGATTCTAGCGAGGAGGGGAGCGCTCTTGCTAGGGCTCGCCTTCCAGAAACCTGCCCCCAAAAGGTTCTCTCTCTCTCTCCCAAGGCCAACGAGGAGCCAAAGAACCACTCTGGCCTCAGAGGAGCCGTTTCAGAACCGCACCGTCGACGCCACAGCCAGCTCGTGACACACCACACATGGGCTCACGGCCCACACTTTGGGAAACCTTGAACTAGACAATTGGTGTTCTCCACACTTGTGTGCTCGCTCTGCCACCTTCTTCCTTTTCAAATCCGGCGGAGGCAGGAGCTGGTAAGAGGGAGGTTACTTGGCGTGCTTTACTGCCCCTTAAGCACCACCAGGTCACAGGCTGGCCCCACTGGGCCAAGTTGAAGGGGCTGCCCCATGGTCTGTGCCGCACTGCTTCAGGTAGAGGCTGGAAGCTCCCCCTGCAGAAATAAAACAACCCCCGCATGCAGACAACTAGCATGTCAGGCTCCGGGCACCAAGACAGCCGCGCGGGTAATCCGCCACTTAACCAGTCCGGGCTGCCCAAAGGGCAGATTGAAATCAACGCACACACCGTCGCGTTTGTGGAACCAAAACAAGATGTCGGAAGCTTGTGCGGCTGAGTCACCTGAAGTACTCCCAGGAAAGGAGGCTGGGTCGGGCGATTCCCACGGAGTTTTGGATCCGGCCCAGCCCACAGGTGACGAACAAGCAGCGCGGGCGGAGGAAGCCCTCACAACGGCGCTCGACGAGGCCGAGCGACCGCTGGTCTGGCGCCGCAGTGTCACTCCAGACCTTTCTTACGGCGCAAGGCAAAGCTAACTGTGCCACAGAGCGCCTGGCACCAAGGGGGAGGGGGTGAAGCACTGCCCTTGAGAGCGGGTGCCAGCTCCGCGGGATCGAGGCCGGCCATGCTGAGCAGGCAGTTAGTTTCCCTTCCAGCCTGCGCTGGGAACAGGAGAGCTGTGCGCCTGAGAGCTCCTCCTCTCCCCCCCCCCCCGCGATGGGAAGAGGCAGGCAGCCAAACCGAAGAGAAGAAGAAAAAAAAGCACTAACCTGGGAAAATAAAACTTGCTTCCTAGCAGGTTCTGCTGCCCCAGGCTAGGAGGTTTTTAAAAAATAACATCTTCCGGGGTGGGGGGGGGGAAGAGCAAGTTCTGAAGAGGGGCATCTCCCGGGAGGAGTTCATTTTTCTCCAGGTGGGAGGACGGGGGGGGGGAGCAGACGGACCCACAGGCCTGCTCCAAGAGCACGGTGCAGTCTTTAGACTCAGCTCTCTTCCCCCACCGTCTCACGCCTTCCCCTCCCAGATGCCACAGTTCACCTTCACCCCGATGTTGGGAGCCCCGGCAAGTTTGGGGATATGAGAGAGAGAGAGAGAGAGAGAGAGAGAGAGAGAGAGAGAGAGAGAGAGACTTACTACTCCCATGGTCTTCGGCTGGACGTATCCGCTGCTCATCAAACGGCCAGGCTTCTGAGCGCCTGCTGCCAGCCAGCGGCCTTCAAGTCGCATTCGCATTCATCAGGAGCCGGGGAGGAAGCCCAGGCCTCTCGGGTTGACAGAGGCAGCCACGGCGCACCCCAAAGTGAAAGCTTCCCGCAGGAGCAAAGTGCAGCCGCAGCGCCCAGGAAGCGGCAGGCCCTGCTCAGCCAACCGGCGCCCAGGCCCCGCCTCCGATACCTGCGCGAGGCAACACCTTTCGCAATCTCCCCCTTTCGCAGGGAGAGCGAGAGCGCCGGGGCTGTTTGGCAAGTCTAGGGAGCCAGTTTCCGAGCGGGGTGGAAGCCGGGAGGGAGGGGGGCGGCCGAGAGGCACGGAGGAACTTCCCTAAAAGGCAGGCGGCCTCCCTGGTCTTAATCGATTCGGCAGAGGCTGTTGGAGAAGCCGGTCCTCCCCAGAGCAGAGAGCCTGGGGGGTTGAGCTGCCAGGGGCCCCTCCTCAGGGGGCGCAAGGTGGAATAGAAAGGAAAAAGAAACCTGCATTTCACTTGGAGGGAGGACAGGGAGGGAGGGAGGGAGAGTTACGGCAACGTCACACTTCTCCCCCACAGGAAGCGCCCCACCCATGCAAACTGCAGACAGGGCTTCGGAGGGTGGGGGAAGCCACGCACTTCTGAACAGAACAGAAGGATGACGGCATTTTTTCGACCTGTCACCAGGTGATCGGGAGCTCCCGACAGGCCCTGCAACCTTGCAAGGCAGGCTGGAAGCCCTGCGGGTTTGGAAAGGAGGGGGGAAGCCCGGGTGAGACTCTGCAGGGGCAACGGGGAGCCAGAAGAGCCAGAATTCAAGGAGCAGGAAAGGCTGGATTCTGCAAATGGGGCTACAGCAGATGGGCACGAACACACACAGCCTGCGCCATGGATTCTGCTAGTCCTGCCGGCCAGAACAGATACACCGACAACCCTCAACCCGCGGCGACAACCACAAAGGCTAGAACCTTGAGGACTAGAAACACAAATAAAACTGAGGTTGACCCCAGCCAGGAAGCTGAATCCTGTAGGCAGAATCTGCCATTTTTCTGCGCGTGTGCAGAGTTGCAACGGTCACACACAAGCACGCCAACCTGCTCCTAAGCCGTTTTCTTACAGCCAGCCAAAAGGAGACCCAGCTTTGCTGCTTTATCTATTTACGTTTATAGCCCATCTTTTGACAGCAATCTCCCCCCTCCACAAGTAGGATTCCCAAGAGATCTCTGCCCAGGCCCTGACCGGCATTGCCAATTATGTAGCGTTTTAAAGTCTCATTGTTTTCATATTGCCTGGGTGCACGTGGCCTGATCGCATGTGGCGAGGAGAACCTGTCCCCGGGTGAGCAAGTGCGGCTGTTCCTGATGATGAGAGACACAACAGACCACTCACACAGCAGGTGCTGTGGAGTTTCGCCGTCCCCCCAACCCCAGAAACACACGAGGGGGCTTGGTCGCAGGGCTGCTTCCCCCACACAGCCTTCTCAATGTGACAGAGGCTGCAGTGGCCATGAAGCGAGGTAACTAATGGCAGGGACTGCAGAGCTGGGCACTGCAGAATTAGCCAGACTTTCAGCCTGTATTTCTCCCCCCACCCCGCCCAAACCATATCAGCTTCCTACTTCAAACAACCAGTATTTTTTCCACCCCTACAACAAGTTTCTCAGAAGCTGTGAGCTGCCCCAATTTACTCGCAGACTGCTTAGAATTCAGGGGAACATCTTTGTACCAATAGGACAAGAACTCCCTTGTTCAGGAGTTCTGAATGACAGCACTATGAACTGACCACTGGGCCCACCTACCGCTTGTCTACTGGCAGAAGCCCCCCCCCCCAAGTCCTCAGGGCTGGCTATCGAAGGCTGCACTTTAGCAGGAGGAGAAAACCTGAGAATTAAACCCAGAGCCTCCCAGATGCAAGCTGGGCACTCTCCTACCGAACCCTGAACCCTCCCCAGTTTTCAAGCAGAACTTGGGGACATCCACTAAAACTGAGTGTTGGGAGAGTTAGAACAGACTAAAGAAAATAGGTCTTGACCCAGCATCTGTGGAACTCCTTGCCACAGGACGCGGTGGTGGCGTCCGGCCTAGATGCCTTTAAAAGGGAATTGGATGGATTTTTAGAAGATACGTCTATCACAGGCGACAGACCATGATGGGTGTATGTGCAACCTCCTGGTTTTACAAGCAAGCTCTCTCTGAACGGCAGGGACATTCAGGTGGGTGGGTGGCCACAGACACTTGTGAGCCATCTGGTGGGCATCTGGTGGGCCATTGTGAGACACAGGAAGCTGGACTGATCCCATGGGGCTCTTCTGAAACAGACTGCTATGGATTTGCAGGAGCACAAAGGTCCTCTTCCAATTGCTTAGCTTCACAGCAAACAGGAAGCTGATGGACGGGATTACCTGACTGCAAAAGAGTGTGATAACTGGTGTTTAAACTACAACTGAGTGTTAGGCAACAGCACAAACAAAACAGCCCCAGAAAAACAAAGTGTTAATTGCTGCCCCCTCCACTAATTAAAGCCTTCGCTGATCAAATCCACTGATTACAGTTTTCAACCTGACCAAGAGGGGGGGGAAAGGGGGGTGACTGCCCTTGAGGAACATCCCCAGGCTCTTTTTGTGTCAGCACCAGTCAGGTTTCTAGTCCTCATGGCTGCAGGAAAGGAAAGGCGGCAAACTCCAAAGGAAGGGAAACACACGGGGGTCAAAAAGACAGGTCAGACAACTGAGTCCAACGTGCTTCTTCAGCTGTGCGTTTGAAAAGAAATTGGAGCAACACGTTACAGGGGGAAAATGTGACTCCTGGAAATGGGGTCGACAGTCTGTTTGGCACTTCCCGGCTGCATCCATGAAAACGAGGAGGGATTTTTAAAAATGCAAATCAAGAGGCAGGAAGAGCAGCCCTCCCCCCCTCCCCTGCCCACTGGCAGCTGCTGAGGGTTGTGTAGTAGGCAGGGAAGGCCACATGGAGGGAGCTCTTTGTTCCAACCCCTGGGGAAGTCCAGGAATTTTGCAACTGGGGCTTGCAGGAGGAAACCGCCCCCGGGGAGCCCTGGGCCGGCGGGGCCAGGCGAGGCCGTCTCTGCAGCAAGGCTTCCGAGGGGAGGAAGGTGTTCAAACGCTTCTGTCTGCAACAGGAATTTCTATGGGGCGACGCGGCTGAGCATGTGGCAGCTTCGGCGCCCCCTTCAGCCCTGGCTGTTGCTCTTCCCTTCCGCTCACAGGCACGGCGGAAGCTGCCTTTGACTGGAGCCAGACCATCGATCTGTCTGGCTCGGCACTGCCGGGCAGGCAGTCTCCGGGGCTCCCCAGAGCGGCCCGACCTGGAGGACCGAGCTTGGGGCTGCCTGCGTGGAAGGCAAGGGCTCTGCCCTCGAGCGGCAGAGCCCCCCTTGCTTTCCACACTGCCCAAAAACAGACAGACAGCAGAGTGTGGACTCCTTGGGGCAGGGATCTGGTTTTCTGCTGGAATGTCCAACGGACTGAATAAGCCACCAGTGCCCCGGAGAGGGGTCCGTGCCGAGATTCTGTCATTTTATTATTCTTAAATATACCAACACAAAGCTGGTCCTTCCCCCCCCACCATACTGGGGCCCACAAGGTCTCCATGCCCTTGCGAGGCCTTCTCCAGCAGCCTCCTGCGACACACAGCGAGGGAACGCTCAACGCCTGCGGCCCAGGCTTGCTTGCGGCCTCTGGAACGACAGCTCAGCACCGTCCCCGAGCGGCGCAACCGCGGCCGCCATGCTCTGAGCATTTGCATGCTGCGTCGTGTGCCTCCTCTGGCCCATTAGACTTGCAAATGGGCCCCGATAGAAATTAATGCGCTGCTACTTGAGCTTTGGGGATGGCAACCAGGGATTTCCTAGCTCTATAAATCCTAGCACGTCATTTTGTTTAAACACACACACACACACACACACACACACACAAACACAAACACACACACACAGACAGACACACAGACACACACACAGACACTCACTCACTCACTCACACTCTTAATCTCGTTTCCACGGTCTTCCCAGCAAGCCCCTGGTGGAAGCCCCTGGTCTTGGAACATCCCTGCTGGATCAGGCCCAAGGCCCATCTACAGGGTGTTCGGAAAGTCACTGTGTACTTATGTATATTTATTTATGAAAAGTGCACAGTGACTTTCCGAACACCCTGTAGTTCAGCTTCCTGTGTCTCACAGTGGCCCACCAGATGCCTCGGGGCTTCTGCACACGGCTTCCAGTTCCAGCTAAGAGGAGCCAACCCCTTCTCTCTTCCACCAGAAATAAGGGCAAAGCACGGTTGGGGCTGGCCTGGGACGCTTGGTCTGATTCGGACGGGGGGTGGGACTCCTTGCTGCCTCTGCTTACAAGGACAGCGAGTGCCAAGCGCCAGGGCTGTGCGTCCCGTTCTGGAGCAGGAAGGGCCTGGGGAGGGAGGCTGGACCTCAGACAGCTGCTAAGAGGGGAAGGAGCTTGAGCAGACACAAGCCGGGAGCCGAGGGCAGCACCGCAGATAGCTCCAAGGGGGGAGACCCGAGATCTGGCCGGGTACAGGCCTCAAGAGCAGGCTCAGGCACATACAGAGCAGATATACTTGCTGCTTCTGGTTAGGGTAGCCGGCTCCATCCCTGGGGAAACCTTCAGGGTCAAAAAGGCCCTTCTCCAGTCTGGCAGCCTCTGCTCCAATGGCACTCAAAGAGGCCCTCCCAGGGGTCCTTGGAAAAAGGCAGGGGCACCATCCTCTGGCCTTGGGGGGGGGACGGGAGGTCTGGCTGTGGCCGCCCTTGTGCAAGGCAGAATAGAGGTGCCTAGGCTGGGAACTGCCCTCCCACAGTGTCCCCGAATCACCTCATTCCCAGACTCATCCCGTCTGTGAGCGCAACCCTAACCTGGACTTAGGCCGGCACCAGGGCTGTCGTAGAGCGCGCTTGGACCACCCTTGGAGTCGGGGAGGACGGCTCACGTCTGTGTGCTGGCCGCTCTGACTCCGAGAGTGCTCCAAACGTACTTTACGGTGTCCCTTGTGCCAGCCAAACTTGGCTGGCCTAACTGTGCCGGCCTAGCTCCAGGTTAGGATTGCGCTCCGTCTGCGTGTGTCTTGAGTTCCATTGCTGGAGAAACACCACCACCATGGGGTTTATCCAAAAACACATGTCCAGACCTCCTTCCCGTTAGGATGAAATATATAGAAGAGGGGTTTGGAAGGTCAAATCCACCACTGTACCAAACACACACACACAGCCTGCAGAAGCAATAAATAACCAGGTACCTTTCAAGCCTTAAAAACAGGAGGGGATCAATAAGTGCATGCACAGACCGGCAAGAGTGCCAGGAGCAGAATTAAAACACTACCAAAAAAAGCCACAGCAAACAGTCGACCCCTGGGGGAAGTGGAGACACATCTAGGCCACCCCCTCTTCAGTCAATCCCAAACCGTCAATCGGAACCCAGAGACACTCAGAATGCAGAGTTGGTTCTCTCTGCCCAGGGGAGAGGGACTCTAGCAGTGGGCAAGGGTGGTGTATTAGCAGCCCCTGGGCTGACTAAGAAAAGAGGCACTTTTTAAAGTACTGCTCCTCTTCTGGTTCGCAGGCAGAGAGCGGCCACCCCTCTTCTCCCCCCACCGGCATGGTGCATTTTGCCTCCTGACATCTTTTTTTTTTTTTTTAAGAGGGCGAGCCCTTTTTGACAGAGGGGAGAGGAAGCAGTCCTTGATTTGCTCTGCTCTGCAAAAGCCACTTGGGCCAACTCGTTTCTGCTTGCAAAGCAGCAGGCAAAAAAATATTCTTATTAATTAACAGTAATGAATAATAATAAGGCTGTGCCAGACAGTACCTATCCAGGTAAGGTGCACACTGCTGCAGGTTAGTGCGCAGAACGGCGCACACACCCCTCTGGGCTTCGCCTCAGACTTCTCCTGCTTATTCCACGATGTCAGAAGTTCTAGATTCTGGAGTGGGGGAGCCCAACAAATCTCAGGGCTGCTGTCGTACTTTTATTTGGTGTTGAAAAGTAGTGTAATATTGTCGTTGTTGCTGTTGAACGTGCTATAGAACATACTGTCTACTTGCTGCAGAAAAGTAGGCTAGGAATACTGCTGTTGTTATTGCTAATAATAATAATTAACAACAATAATAATAATTCTTATTATTTACGCTGCTGGGTAAATAAGTATTATTTACGCAAAAATCTACATTGTTGGGAACATCATACATCTTACGCAGATACTTGGACAACTCTTAGGCTCTTGGTTAGAGCTTGAATTGCCAATAAAAAGACCAGTCTGTGATAGTTGTGATCTTTTTATCATTTTGACTGTGTATAAGTTAATGAATAATAATAATACATTATTATTATTATTATTATTATTATTATTATTAACAACAACATATACACAGTCAAAATGATAAGAAGATCACAAATATCACAGTCTGGCCTTTTAATTGGCAATTCAAGCTCTAACCAAGAGCCTAGGAATTGTCCAGATACCTGCATAAGATATATGATGTTCCCAACAGCGTAGTTTTTTGTAGGTCAGACATTCTTATATTATTGATCTTCAAAGTTTCTAAATGTTTTTGTAGATTGTAATAATAATAATAATAATAATAATAATAATAATAATAATAATAATA
>JAJKFI010000133.1:1491703-1508670 GCA_029204185.1 Lerista edwardsae | reverse complement strand
TAATAATAATAATAATAATAATAATAATAATAATAATAATAATAATAATAATAATAAGCGCATAGGCTTGGTTTCCAGAATCCTTCACACAATGATGATTCTAACACCTCCTTCCCCTGCCCCGGGAGACTGGGCTTTGAAAAGCAAGCCAGCTCTCAAGGAATGAATCTCTCTCACACATACGCACGCGCGCACGGGCCCAGCATAAGCTGCCTGGCAATGATCTGGAAACCCTGCACCAGATGGCTGCGGTTCAGACAAGCCTCGCTTTTCTGCAGATGGGGCCGCACAGAATGCCCCCCCTCCCCTGGGTCATCCGAGGCCCTCTGAAAGCCGCAGGTCTGAGTGCCAGGCCAGGCCAAGAAGAAAATCTTCCTTGGCCGCGCCCGAGACACAAGCACGCCAGTGCGCTCTCCGGCCCAAGGCTCCTTCGGGCAGGCAGCTGCAACAACCGCCACAACCACACACCCAAGGAGTCGCTGACCTCGTTCGGCAATTACAAGCCAAGGATGGCCTGTAGGCAGCTGGAGGAGGAACCCAGGCCTGACGCGCTGTTATCCCACACCCACTGGAATGACCCCTTTGCTGGGATTCATCCGGGCAAAGGCCTTGCCTCCATTTTCGTGGGGTGGAGCCCCAAGAGGTGGCTTGTTGAAAACCATTCCCAGCCGAGGAGGACAGGAAGAGGTGGTCAAGAGCACGCCGAACTGGGACGTGGACATCGCCGTGACGACATCACTCCAAGATGGCTGCCGTCTCACATCGCCTGCCCAGATTCAGGCGGTGGCCCTGCCCATGCAGTTAGATAGGAACAAAGTGAGGCCAGAGGGGGCGGGCTTAGCGGCCATGTTTTTATACTCAAAATGCTGATTCCAAGCATTTCAGATTGCTTTGCGCGTAGTGTTTAGGACTGAATCGTTTACTCCTGAAGTAAAAACTTACCAAAATAACAATGTGTGATCGTGGAGAAACATCATTGGTAACCTAATTATGAGTTAATATGCAATTCCAAGGTTTAATTCCGCATAATTAGTCAGCCATATTGTTATACCCATGGAGCTGCGTCGGCCATATTGTTAGACCAGACCATGGGACCAGAACCATTGCGTCGGCCATATTGTTTGACCAGACCGGCAGTTTCAAGAATATGACGTCATTTCTTCTCCATGTTTATTATAACTCCATGCCCAGATTCAGCCCAGTCACAGTGAACCCCACAGCGCCCCACATTTCAAGAAAGTGACTTGACTGGGAGTTTGTGCCGCAGGGTTGGGCAACCTCACTCTGCAGTGACAGGGCAGACGTGGTTGGAGACTCGGCCGCCAGGCCTGGGGTCAAGTCCTTCCTGCTCAGGCAGCCGAGGGGTCTAGATTGGCAGCCTCTCTGCTCCGCCCGCCACAGAGCGCGCCAGACTAGAGCCTCCGGTTCCTTTGCAGGGCACTGGGCCGATTAGCGCAACAACGAGGGAAGGTCCGAAGTCGCGTGAAGGGCCGCCTCAATTCCAGGGCTCGTTCGGCTGGAAGGATTTCCTCACAGGGCTGCACTTGCTGCTCGGTAAACGATGGAGAGCAGGGTGTTAAAAAAAACGCTCCACCTTCCCTGTGGGTGCACAGTGTGTGTGTGTGAGTGTGTGTGTGTGAGTGTGTGTGTGTGTGAGTGTGTGTGCACGGCAGGGTGTTTCTGAACGACAGCAGGTCCACCGCGGACGTCAGAACGCACTCTCGGAAGACCTTCTAAAAGTCAATCAAGGCACATAATCAGGAGGCTGAGCACACAATTCCCCACTCCAGAGAATATTGAGCCAAGGCACATATATTCTCCCTCCCCGACACACATACACCCCCCCCATCAGCGCCAACGACAAGCCAGGAGAAGCGACGGCAGCCTGTCACCGAACACGCACCAGACTTTAGGAGCCACACGCTGTTCCGGAACAAACGGGGAAATCTGAGTTTGGAAGCAGGGACTGTCTCTATTCCAAGGGTTCGCATTCACACGGCTGCAGAAGTCGGCTTTTCGTGGCGGGGTCAAACGGGGCTCTTCTTATGAGGAAATCCAGATTTATTTATATTTTTAAACAAGGAGACTCCAAGGGTGGCTCTGCACACATCAGCGTGCAAGTACACACCCAGCGTAGGTGAGGCCTCTCTGCCTAGCCCAAGACTTCCCCCCACCCACAGCCCTAGAGAAAGTTCCCTTCCCCCCCCCACTCACTGGGCCCCTGTCAGAACTCGCTGGTCTGGTTTCTCTTGGCTGAGCAACTCCAGTTACATTTATATCACCCCAGCAGGCTGTTTGCCCTGGATAAACACTGTGCAGGAGGCGGCAAAAAGATACGGCTGTGCCCCTCTGGGCAGAGGCCAACGACACTTCCCTCGAAGAAGTCCACGGCGCACCTACACAAACACACTCACAGCTGAACTTTCACAAGGGCAGGCGAGTGGGACGGTCAACTGTTTAAGCCGTTCGTTTCCCCGTCCATTGATCACTCCAAAAATTACATTTAAATAAAGACGCACGTGGCCAAACATCTCCGTGCAAAATACCGGGCTGGCTGGAAGAGCGGCAGGCCTGCCCAGTTCCGCATCCTGTTTCCCACAGTGGCCCCAGTCGCCTCCGGGAAAGCCAGAGGCAAGACATGCAGGCAAACAGCCCTCTTCCCTGCAACTGGTATTAAGAGGTAGACTTGCCCCCGAGCCTGGGGCTCCACCTGGCCATTATGACGAGCGGCAGCCATCGCTAGACCGGCCCTCTGCAGATCTGGTCGAATCTGTTCCGAAAGCCGCCCAACCACATCTTGTGGCAGGGAATCCCATATCAATTATGCCTTCTGCTTGTCTGCTCAGAATCCCGCACCAGTTCTAGTGCTGTAAGGGAAAAGGGGGAAAAAACTCTCCATGCCAAGCCTCAGTCACGTCCCTGCTTCATCACCCTTTTCTTTTTCCCCCAAGCAAAGAAGTCTCAAGGCTTGCAGCTACTCCTTGCAAGGGACAGAAGGGGTGGCTCTTAGTTGGGAGAGTCCGTCTTTAAATGCTTCCTTTTTTCATTTCCTGTGATAGTAACATAGTGAGGCTTCAAGCTGAGTCAACGGCTCTGTCAACATGATTGCAGCCCAAGAGTCAAAACATCCTGGGAGGCCGGACTCCTGAAACCTGTGTGGGAAATGAGGGTAATGACTTGCCTCTGGTCACCCCGTTGAGTTATTAACTGTCGCGAGACTGGAAGTGGAGACCTGCTGGTTCAGATGCAAACCAGGGCTTGCAATAACCACGGTTTAGATGCAAAAAACCATGGTTAGTGTTTCAGAAGTACAGGCCAACCGTGGTTTCCATGTGTTTATTCTCTCTCTCCCCCCGCCTCACTTTCCCTGAGAATCCCCAGGTGCTTCCCCCCCCCCTTTGGAGCAAAGTCCCAAAACATGGTTTGGCACTTTAGACACAGCACCAGACCACTGTTTGCTGAAACTACAGGCTGAAAATAAGCTTCAAACGCTGGTTGCAGAACCTGGTTGGGCAGCTACTTCCCAATCACAGTTTGCTTGACGATTCAGATGCTGTGGTGAACTGCGTTCTTTGGTGGCCTTATTCTGGAACCATCTCGTGTCTGGTACACTACCCCAGTGTGTATGTTTGGGGAGGGGGCCTCCTGGATCTGCTTGGCATCCAGAATGCCCCCCAGGAGCGATCCCTGACAGCCCGACACCTTGGAGAGCTACTGCCAGACAATACGGAGCTAGACGGATCAATGGTCTGACTCAGCTTAAAGGCACTTCAGGTGACCTTATATCTGGGAGCAGCCGGATCTCCGCAGTAATGTTCAAGTAATGCTCCAGAACTAATGCGGCTCTTTCAATTTTAGCAGCACAGCACAACAGTAACGGGGCACTTTGTGAAAGCACCTGCAGTCCAGAATCCAACCCAGTGGACTGAATGTGCCGGTTGCACACCAGGAAGAGCCCAGAGTCCGACAAACGAAACCGATATCGGTGTCTTGTTCGGCCATACAAAAATCCAAGGATGCCCCAGCTTGGGTGCTGAAGACCCCAGGTTCAATTTTGGGGGTTGAAACCCTGAAGAGATGCTGCTGCAAGATGCTTCTGTCTGCAAGGAGACAATTCCGAGCTAATTCTCTACCGGAAAGTTTCCCAAGCTGCTAAAATCTGGAATCCTCCCAGCTCACGGCCACCATGATGGAATTCGCCGTAAAGCTGCTCAGAGCAAGCCTGAAAACGGGGCATGGATTCAAACCCAGAACCAGAGTCTAGGAGCCCTGGAGAATGGTTCCTCCGTCGCTTAGAAGCTGGCTCCCTCTACTGCCCACAGGTGTTCCAACGCACCTTGCAACACAAGCGCAGCCAGGATAATGGCTGGCCTACAGAAGGTGAGAGCAGGTGTTGCTCCAAGACAGGAGACGGGGCCCTGTCTGTGCTACAACTCTGGCAAGGGACCCAGACTCTGTTACACGCACCCTCTTTCAATAAAAGCAACAATAACCACTGAGGGTGCCACCTTATTCTCAACATCAAAATAAGTGGTACCAACCCCATACTACAGATGGGCAAGACCGAGGCCAAGCTCGTGACCCAGGGTGAGACTCAAGTGGAGGAGGCCTCATTTTGGGCACACGCTCTTTGCCACACGCTCCAAAGCACACTGAGGACAACGGGCGCAGTACTGGAATGACACGGTCCTGCGCTCGGCTCGGAACGAGGAGTTCCAACCCCAACATCACTGGATGTGCACATGGTCCTATTTTTCTAGCTAGTGTGGTGGCCGGAGGGCAGCCAACCGACGCTGGGTTGAACAGCCCTGGCATTGTGAAGGGCAGATTTCCGACTAAAACAGGAAGTCAGCCCGGCGTGCCACTCTAGCCTCTCTTTTGCTTAGCTCTATGGCTCTGCATCAATGCCTGAGCCAAGCAAGGCAGGCACTTCCAGCTTACCATCCCCTTGCGCAGAATCAGGAAGCTGTTGAAAGACTGACCCATTTCAGCAAAGGCAGCTATGGCCGGTCACAACAGGGCAGGACGGTGGGGGTGAGGGGGTAGTTTCCAGCTCCATTTTTAGCACCCTGGGCTTCGGAATCAGACGGCCCTGAGTCAGAGGAGATGATAAATTGCTTCCTATAGAAGCAGGCATTCCATGGGGCTGCCCAGGGGGTCGGTTTATCATCCCCGGCATCTCCGACAACCGGAGAAGCAATTCTCCGGTTGCCTGAGAAACAATCATCTTTCACACCAGCGGGGGAAGACTCCTAGCAAGCTTGTGCAATTCAACACACATATGGCAGGGCCAGATTTACACCAAGGAAGATTCGGGGGGGGGCGCGGCCACGTGGTGCACACAGCAACAGTCTGATCTTGTCAAGGCACGCCATAACCAACCTATAATTCCGGCCAATGTTGGTCTCGCAGGAAACAAGTGCACAATTGCGGCCTGGCAGAACCCAGCTGCTCAACCTAAGCCACCGGCTCCAGATACGAACAAGCCCAGGTTTTCTCAATCCTACTAGGCCGGGACGCGAGCCCATTTCAAGCAGGCCCCCTCGTTCATTTCGACGTGCATTTTATTTTGTCTCGATCGGACGATGCTACCGTGGTATGTGGCTGCATTTGGGGAAGAGTTACAGATCTGTACTTTTCACAGGCCGCTATACGATTTTCACAATGATAGTCAATGGGTTTACTCCTGGGTAAGCGTGGACAGGATTGCAGCCTTCGAGCATGTTTGGGGCATTTTTTTTTTAAACAGGTAAGCAACTGCTTGGGAGGGTCAGGAGGGTTCTTTTTATTTTGAAAATAAAATTGAGCCCACAGGACCGATGGTTCATTACCTGCTAATTTGCTATCCGTGAGGATTTCCAGGAACCTAATCCTAGCGGCTAATGAGGACCGGCTGCATCCCCTGACAGGCGGCTACCAACTGGGCAAGTCAGCTTCCCCTCGTGCAAATTCCTGGCAACTGGAAAGAAAAAAGTTGCAAGAGTCCACTGGCTTGTGTGACATCCAACGCACTGTATGCGAAAAGCTAGGTGTTCAATATAAAAAAAAAATCACTGCCCACACCTGCAGGGCCATTGACTACAAACTGCAAGAGAGGAGATGCCGGCTGGACATCAGGAAAAATTTCTTGACAATAAGGGTGGTTCGACGGTGGAATAGATTGCCAAGGGAGGTGGTGGATTCTCCCTCACTGGAGACCTTCAAGCAGAGGCTTGACAGGCACCTGCTGGAGATGCTCTAGGAGGATTTCCTGCTAAAGGCAGGGGGTTGGACTAGATGACCTTGTAGGTCCCTTCCAACTCTATGATTCGATGACTATGGAACTTAAAGCTAACCGTGAGCACCTTGATGCTTCCTTCCCCGATGGCTGCTTTGTGGATTACGATTTTTCGAACAAGTCACTTCAAGTGCCGAAGAGAAAGGAAACTGTTCTCGTCTGTTTCGGCTAGAAACTTAAGGCAATGGGCACAGGGCGGCTGGAACTAGCTTAGGCAAACAACCCTACACAGTATTTATTTAACAGATCCCTATCTCCCCTTTCCCACAAAACAATAATAAAGTGGCAGGACGCAGGGTAAAGTGTAACACACTCAAAGTGCAATTGTGAAACTGACACTGCCTCCTGGAACCAGGGGGTTGAGGCCTCCTTTTTCGAGAAGCCAAGCTTTTCCGTGATCTTCAGTGGGGAATGGGGACTAAGGTAGACTTATAGGTAGGTATTTCAGGGATGAAAGCATCAGGTTCCAGAAGGCAATGCTTTTCACTTTCAGCAAGCAACTGGAACAGCTGTACATAGGTCCCCTGGTTATCAACGCCTCTGTTGTCTCCCTCAATTGCTAGACTGTAAGCTGCTTGGGGGCAAGGACCTGTCTTTTCACTCTGTGTAAAGCGCCACCTGCCTTGTTGGTGCAGCAATAGCTACGGGCTGATCAAGCAGACCTTGTTCCACAAACATGCTTTCAGCGCCAGCTCAGAAACAGGGAGAGGAAGGTGCTTCACGACGGGTGCTCCAAAGCAGAGGTGCCCCTTCTGAGAAGGCCCTGCCGACACCCGCCCCAAGGAGACTTCACGAAGTGGGGCTTCAAGGCGAGGCCAGGCAGAAGGGCGCCTGAAACCGATTCTCAAGGCCCCGGCAAGCTCCCTCCGGAGAAGGCGGTTCTTGAGGTCCCAGACGGTTCAGGGTTTTCCAGGCCAGAAAACGTTGCGTAACCGATTTTGTACAAACTTTGGCTGTACAGAAATAGAACACTTTTTTTTTTTTTTGGCTGCTGGAAGCAGATGTCGCAGCACAGAATCCTGCCCGAATCGAGGCACAAATCCACTCTTGGGTGGTGCACAGCATAGCTCAGAATGAGGCAGAAATGTGCTGGGGGGAAACAAACCCTGCCCTTTAGCCAAGGTTCGACTGAGCGCTCTTCTGAGCCTCGACAGGCTCCTTCCCCTTTTGCCTCAGGGGCTGTCTAACACGGAATGCCCCCTCCGGGGCAACAGGACGTCATCCCGATCAGCGTCATCCTGCATCATCAGTCATGCTGAGTCACAGGGGAGCCCGTGCCTCATCGTCTGGAAGGAGTTAACCCACCATGCAGGGGGCACACCCCTAGGTCATGATGACCCCTTGACATGCATTTGACACGATCCCTCGGGGCCAGAGGTCTCTGGGCCAGCCTCAAGTGCTGGGCTGCCTAGTCGGGAAGTGGCCACGCTCCCCAACTTAAAAACCATCATGGGTCCTTCTGGAACAGGCTATTCAAGGCGGAGAGTTCGAGGCGGGAGAGGTGAACCTCAAAGGCTCATCCCCTTCACTGGAACACCAGAACACCATTACCAGAACACCAACGGATATACAGGGTGTCCGCAGAGTCTCTTTACAATTTCAAACTTGTATTACAAAAACAAATGAAGAGATACATGTATGGAAAGTATACAATATTAGGGGTATATATTGAAGTTTATTTCGCATCAATTAATAAACCTCTATATGCGCACCACTGGTTGCACGCAGCACATCAAGGCGATAATCGATTTCCTGCCATGTTCGCTGTAGCATAGTCTCATCAATGGCGGCAACGGCATTTGGTGATCCTTTGCTTCAGGTTCTGTACACGATGTCTTTAACGTAGCCCCACAGAAAGAAATCTAGGGGCGTGATATCATTAACATACCTCATCATTTGCATTTTTTTGTGATTTCTCGACATTGTAAAGAGACTTTGTGGACACCCTGTGTATTTCCCAGGGAGCCTCTCCTAGACCAACCCAACTGAAAGATGACTTTGTTGTTGTCCCTTGTAGTAGATCTGATTTGTTAAGACAAGAGACCTGCCCCTGAGTCGCACATTAGTCCCAAAACCAGCTGCGAGGTCTTGCGCCGTCCAAGTGCTTTCAGGGCAGGAAAAAAGACATCCAGTCCAGACATCTGTGCTGAGCTTTGCCCGCAGAAAGGGGAATGTCGGGGCTGTACGTAAGGTTTGCCTTTCGCCCTGAGCCCCCCAATATTGACAGAGTTTTTTTAAAAAAATGAAAAATTAAACAAGAAGGAAATGCAGGGAATCGCAGAGAGAGGAAGAAGCCTTGAAAGGGAGAAGGGGGAATTCTCAAGACGACTTTGTGTCAGCCTGACTGGTTGCGACATTAAGGAATGAAATTAGCAGCGATCTCTTCCCCAGGATAAATTAGCTGTTTATAACGTTTGCAGGCTTTTACAGAGTTAGAAGGCCTAGCAAGCCGTGCCTCTTGGGCGAAGCGGAGGACAAGCCCGGACACAGGGGCTCTCCGCAGAACAGCCCCAGTGAGAATATTTGGAAGGCAGAGCAAGAGAGCTTGACCTACCTTCTTAAGGCTGCGGGGTGGGGAGCCTGTGGGGCAGGGGGCCTGTGGTCACCGAAACCGACCTCCTTGGAGGAATGGCAGGGCGAAAATGTAAGCAGGAGAACGGAACGGAGAGAGACAGGAAGTCAAACAAGACACAGGCTTCTGCCCCAGATGGTTGGGAGGGGGGAGAGACTCCCCTCTGGAATAAAACAGGATCGCTATTCAATGCAGGATTAAGGGGTGACCATTAGGCCACACAGCTGGCTCAGGTAAACCCCCAAGTCCAGAAGAAAAGAGACCTTTCTGTTGAGCTGCACTCATTTTTGGGACTCTCCACCTGCCCTCCCCCCCCCCCAGCGCAACGTATTACAGTTTGCATGCGAGAAAAATCTAAAAATAGGAAGCTGGGAATATGAACTTTCACTCGGCCTCCACCCTGGCCAGTTGGCTTGTGCGTTTTCTCCCCTCTCCTTCCCCCTGCGGGTAGTTTTGCAAGCTTCCTCTGGTGAAAAGCTCCACCCGGCCTCCCTCTCCTTCCCGGGATTCTTCCGTTGCGATGCTCCACAATGCCCATGGACGGAGTGCGAGTCCCAGAGCACGCCTCCCTTGGCCTGTGATTCGCTCATCCCCAATGAGAGAGGGGGACAGACAGAGGATGGCAAGGTGTGACAAGAGCGCACTGCACATCGTAGCGAAGTCGCTAGGTCAGCAAGGGAAGGGGGCAAGCAAGGGAAGGGGGGCTTTGCTTTGGAGAGTGGCAGGGATTGCCAGCCGGCTTAGCTCTGTGAAAGGTGAGGCCACCTTGACTAACACCTCAGTTCCTTTTACGGTCTTGTTCCTGGTGCTAGGGAGGGTTAAGAAGACAGGCAGAGGTCAGCCCACAGGAGAACAGACTCTGACCACCACCCCACTCTTCACCCCAGTGATGTCATTCAGGGGGAACGGACCAGAACGGGCATTCCAGATCCTAACGGGCTCCGTGGCTGCTTCCGGGTTTTTTGTTTTGTTTTGTTTCAACATCTGAATTTGAACTCAAAAGTGAGTTCCTGTTCCTAAATCATTCGAATGACACCACTGGTTCACCCCCTTAAATACTTCCATGCGCTCTTTCCACCGTTCACGCTGTCAGCTGAAGCGGCCGGCGGGAGGGAATTAAAACAGACCGCGCTCCAGGATAAAACCCTTCAAAAGGGCAATGGAAACAGGCTGATTTTTTTTTTTAAATCCCAATCAGCTGCCAATTAAGGGACAACCACTGAAAGAAACTGAGCTGCTCCCTTAGGGGAAGAGGTGGCAAGTTGAGCGGGAGAGCAGAGCGTTTCGTTTCGCAGGCCGACTGTCCCAAGTTCAATCCCCGGCAGCGTCTCCAGGTGAGGCTCGGAAAGACCCCTTGCCTGAGGCCCTGGGGAGCTGCTGTCGGCCAGGGTGCCGTCTGTGCCCAAAAGGGGCGGTTCTGATACGACAAAGGAGGGATCCGTTTGGAGACGGAGGAATGAAGTAATCGAGCCATGCAAATTGTCATATAAGCCAATAAAGGTAAATAATGCATTGTATCTCAGTGAGCACCATGTTTCCTAGGCTGGCAAGCGCAGATCTAGCTGCCCAATTACAAGAACCCATCAGAGGATGGAGTACAGCTGAGAAACCCTCCCCGCCCCCCGGTTATTGGGATCCAGTAAAATCATCTCAGGGGCCAATAAATAATATTAATACATCCTCCAGCTACGTGAGCAATCCACTTTAAAACTTGTGCGCAAACTCCTGGGAAAAAGCATCTTGAAAATAAAATTTGGTCCATGAGGAGGTATACTACAGTATATTTATCTACCTGGGCTGGGGATTTTCCAGCCCGTAAATAAAACCTTTTAAGGAGCGGTTGAGAGTTGCCCCTCTTCTGGCCCTTTTGAAACGGAAGCACCAGCAATGCACAGGCGCAGGTCTATGCTCTTAATTCATGAGAGAGAACACCGCTCCAGCCACACAGTTCAGTCGTAAAGCCCGATCCAGTGCAAAACGTAACTCCATTCCAAATGCTGGTTGGTTTTATTTCCAATTTTGCGCATGTCAAGGAGGAACGCGGAGAGCCCGGGAGTGCGGCAAGCCAGTTGCTCGGTTTCTGGGTGGCCGTGCGCATGAGCGCACATCTGCACAGAACCGCAGCTGTGGCATTTTCACAGCTGTGCGGACCCTGCCAGGAAGGAGGAGGGGAGGCCTAATTATGTTCATAATGTCATTTTTTATTTTAATTTTTAATTAATTTTTTTAAAATCAAATTTTTAATTTTTTTTATTTAAATGTGGATGACGTGCGCCATCTTCTGAGAGCGGTCCAAATGTGCTTTACGGTGGCCCTTCTGCCGGCCGAGCTCCAGGTGAGGGTTGCGCTCTGAGTGTGCACCTACAAGTGAGCACGGAGAGCGCACATACGTGCACCAAACGTGTTGGCTGGCTCCCAGTGCAAGGCTGGCCAATTCACAAGATGGGGGGGCGAGAGAGAGAAAGAGTTGGAGGGAGGGAGGGACATAGTGGAGCTGGAAAAGGTGCAGAAGAGAGCGACAAAAATGATTACGGGGCTGGGGCACCTCCCTTACGAAGAAAGACTGCAGCGTCTGGGGCTCTTCAGCCTAGAAAAAAGGCGCCTGAGGGGGGACATGATTGAGACATACAAAATTATGCATGGAAGGGATAAAGTCGATAGAGGGATGTTCTTTTCCCTCTCTCAAAACACCAGAACCAGGGGGCATCCGCTAAAACTGAGGGTTGGGAGAGTTAAAACAGATAAAAGCAATTATTTTTTTACCCAGCGGGTAGTTAATCTGTGGAACTCCTTGCCACAGGAGATGGTGATGGCATCTGGTCTTGATGCCTTTAAGAGGGGATTGGACGGATTTCTGGAGGACAGGTCCATCGTGGGCTATAGGCCATGATGGATTGTGCAACTTCCTTACAAAGGTGGTGGGCTACTTCAGAGTACTGGGTGCGGGGGAGTGGCAGCAGGATGCAGGCATCTTGTTGTCTCATGCCTCCCTAGGGCACCTGGTGGGCCGCTGTGAGATACAGGAAGCTGGACTAGATGTAATGGGCCTTTGGCCTGAGCCAGCAGGGCTCTTCTTATGTTCTTATGAGGGAAGGAGAAGGGCAGGTATATCACACCCCTGCAATCTGGCTGCAGGACACAGAAAATCTGTCAGGGCAGTTTACCTTCACAGGAGGGTAGATTAAGCAGAGACAACTGTCTGGAAACTCTGTTGACTCACCCTGCGTAATCAGCACCTCTGAGCCCAGGGCTTTGCCTGTGCAGGACAAGAAAGGCAACCCTCCCCCCAGCTCTCCCCCAGAACGAAAAGCCCCAATCTGTGCCACGCCTTCCACCCTCTTTCTGCATTCAGTGGACTCCAAACAGATCCTGCCCGTGATGCCAGACTTGTCCCACGCCAGCCACCAGCACCCCACAGCAACGCATGTGCCTGAGATCAACTGCAAAGGGTTGCCACACACTCTCCAAAGGCGGGAGGCTCCTACCTATTCTTGAACGGCTCACAATGGTTGCAAAGCCGCTACACTGCCAAGACCCCACCCTTCCCCGTTCATCTTGGCGTCCGGCACCACTTGCAAGCCTTCAAAGCATTCCACAGTAATTATCTTGCTATCCCCCCCCCCCCGCACAGCAACCCCGCAAAGTGTCATTACGCCCATACTACAGACAGGGAACACTGAGGCTAAGAGCGGCGCAAGGTAGGCAAACGGCAAAGGGAGGTGATCTCTGAACAGGGACGTCAGACACTACGTGCCAGGCTAGAATCGCAGCTTTGGTTCAGATACAAACCAACGCTTTTGAGTCCATCTGCCTGGAGGCCTGTGTCTACGGTATATTTAAAAATGCACGCTGAAATGAATGGGGGCCCACCTGAAAATGGCTGGTGACCATTGAGAAACACTGGGCTAGAGCGTCAAGACCGAGAGGTCTTGGGCTGGCCCCAATCGTGGCTTATAGTTCCATATGCTGCTGAACAGCCTGAAATACTGGTCTACATTAAAAGGACATCGGGGGGGGGGGAATTACTGAGCTCGGATATTGGAGGTGCTTTAAAAAACTCGATCTGTGCGATATAAAGGCTGAAGGCATTATTATTAGCGTTGCATGTATGATCACTGGAATTTTATGCAAGCTCTTTCCCAGAGTCCGCAAACTGCAGGACAGGGTTGACCTCTCTGGTTCTCCCTTTTGACCCCAAAGCTGCCACCCTGGTGAGTTTATTCCCTGCTCCTCCATCGCCCGCTGCCAACAACGGAGTGGCCGCCTGCCCACACGGCACAAGGCAATTCCCTTTGTTTTGGGACAAGGCCTGGATGTTTTCACACAAGGCCAGAATCACTGAATGCATTTGCATGGCCGGGGTGGGGGGGGGGAGAGAAGAACCCAGCCAGGCACCAGTTAAAACAATCATAATTACACACACACACACACACACACACACACACACAGAGAGAGAGAGAGAGAGAGAGAGAGAGAGAGAGAGATACTCTGGGGGTTATATTAAGCAGTTCTGCAATTAAGCTGGCAAGAGACCAGCAGTGTGGAAACTGCCGGCTGAGGAAGAGGAAGGGAAAAAAAAACACGAAGATGGACAACTTTGTATGCAGCACAAGATAAACTGCACACCCGGCAACTTGCCAGCGCTGCAGTTCTCCCTGGGAGAGAAGCAGCCAGAGCACGTTCTCTCTCTCTCTAGACAACACAACGTCGCTATTTGCAGGCTGCTCAGGCTAACCAGGGAAGTGGCAAGGCTGGTTTGTGTCATCTCTGCGGTCACAACCGACGACCCTTCGTGAAGCTTCTGTGCTTGGTCTCCCTATGCCAACATGCTCCATGAGAGCTGCCCACATCAGCCATGGCCACTGCACGCTAGCCCACACGGCATACAGCTCTTCTAGAAAGCACTATGGCGGCCCTATAGGAAGATTCACACCCAGATAGTGCCCCACCTTTCAACATGGCCTCTGCCCAGTCAAACACAGAACACAGGTGGAAGAGGCAAGGGGGAGGCATCTCTCTGGCTAACAGATGTTTCAACTGCTGGTACTGCCTGAAGCTAAGCAGGAGAATCTGTGGTCTTGATTTCGGATGGGAGATGGAATTGTCAGGCTGTGAGAGGCTGCAGTACCTGTTGTGGTAGGACGGAGTCTCCGTGGAGCTGATGAGCCGGTGTGGGAAAGTGTGAGAAGGCTGGCCGGCAAAAGGATGGCCGACGACCTTGAGGACCTGTCTAGGCTGGACCTACGACTGCCTGCTGAAGCGCAGTGTCACGTAGCCGGACAAGAGAACCACACTGTGGAGGCTCCGTCTGGGACTTAAGATTCGGTGAAGCACAGAATACTGCATATTTGTAAAAACAACAACAAAAAACCACATTGGAAATGGTGGTTGAGACTAGCCTGCCCACCCCATCTCCAAAGCCATGAGGACTAGAAGCCTGTTTCTTTACGTGCATCCCGGCGTTTCTTCAGAAGGCGCTAACAGCACAGCAATATATCCGGGCTTCTGGCTAAAAGGCTCATAAATTCTAGGTGGCCGGCAGCAGGGCAGAAGATGGAAACTTAAATGCCCAAGTTTCACGGAGCCACACAGCAGTAGCAGCGCACACAGTGCATGACTGTGGCCACAGGTTCAAATCATCAGCATCTTCAAAGAACCCTGGGAGGCAGGGCTTGGGGCAGACCCCTCTCTGCCAGAGTGTATGGGCCAGAAATCCAACACTGTACAAGGCCAGCCGCATGCAACGACCCTTGACGACACAGTGGAGCCTCGACGGGCACATTTCGGCTCGCTGTGCCCACCTGTGCCTCCTTGCAGTTTTGCTCAGACGTATCCTGCAGGCAGCAGAATCTTTGGTGCAGTGCAGGCACCGAACACCTTGGGCTGTTCTGAAAGCAGCTCTGCTCACCCCTCTTGCTGGGAGGCCAAGCCAAATGGGCTCTGTGCGGCAGTTCCAGGGGCTCGCTCGGGAGCCAAGCACAGCTAGGAAGCAGGCCAAACACACACACACACGCGCAGAGAGAGAGAGAGAGAGAGAGAGAGAGAGCGCAAGCACACAGGGCAAGCCAGGGGGAACAGATTCGGTGGTTTCCAGTTGTTTACAGTTCTCAGGGAAAGCCAGCCTCATCAGCTCCCATTAGCACTCCCGGGCAGGCAACCGCGACCGCCCCATCCGCTCTTTGGGAAGCATACCCACCCCACGGTATTTGGGGCAGGAGGCGGGCACGCCTGCCTGCTGCGCAGAACGGGAGTGACGCGGGACTCCGCCGGCAGGGAAAGTTCTGGTGAGCAAGCCAAAGAGACAGGCCGTGTCGTGGGGTTTGCTGAGCTGGGGACTAGGACGCAGAAGTGGCTCAGGGGTTGAACCCGTTCAAATCTACCCCTGCCGGGAACTCACAAAGGGGCCTGCGGCAAACCTCCGCCTTTGCCACAGGGAAGACAACACAGCCTACACTGCAGAGGCGTTGCCAAGAGTGAGCTCAACGCACGAGGAGTACTTAGAGTTAATGAAACACACGTTCAATACCCCCCCCAGCAGAGAAAGGTCCTCAGCCCCAAGTGCCCCCCCGTGTGCATTATTCGGCTATGTTTCAGTGGTCGTCTCTGGCCTTCCGCCAGGACACCTTTAACGTGCCAACAGGTTCGCCGTATCTCGACACCAGCGCCCCACTCCAAGATAAGAGCCACTCGTGAGCAAGGGGGAGGCATGTCTATGAGGCTCAGGGATTAAAAACATGCTCATTTGGGGAGGGGCAGGTGGGGGGGTGAAGGAAAATGTTCCCAAAGGAGCCACACTCCACCACCACCCCTGTAACTGACGTACTCATCACACGGTCAGGCGAACAACAGGCCCTCCAAGCCCCCGGCTCGACTAACTTTTATAAAGCATATAAATACTCTTCGACTGACTGATCAGCTTCTGCGAAGGATGCCTCCAAGCCTCACAACCATAGAGGACCCCTTTGGAGAGGCTGGCTGAGGCCTCCGGCAGCTCTCAAGTCCTAGGCAAATGCTTGGAATTCCTTGGTGCCAAAGTCACTCACAGGCAACCGTGAGCCCGGAAGGCTTCCAAGACCGGTCCTCAGCACAGCTCATTGCTCCTCTCTCCCACGGCTACCGTTTCTGCCTCCCCCCCCCAAAAAAAAATCCACCGTCCAGGCACCCACACCACGCCACACATCCAGATTCTCGACTTTCAAGAGGGTCTCTGGACGGCTGCCAGGGAGGAAAAGCATCATGGCCAGGGGCTCCCACCAGCTTTATGTAGGTTATGAAAGAGGGCAGGATTAAGTTTCACTCAGGCAGTGCACAGCCACCACCCCCCATCTCTGCGCCCTCAAGGGCACACACAGCTGGGCTCCTTCCTTCTTGATCAAATACGACAGGGCACGTGGGGGGAAGTTCAGCACAGGGGAAGGAGGGTACAACGATGTGCTTTTGGAACCGCCTGCTTTGACAATCAACCCACCTGCCAAGGAAATCCCAAACACACCGCGAAAGATCCTGTAGCAAGTTCTAGGATGCATACATGTTCTGGGGTGCGCCTCGTGTGAGCGCACCTTGGAACCCCCTGACCCTCCCCTGCTGGAGAAAACCGACAGCCGCCATTCAGGACAGCTTGCCCTTCATTCCTGAGCCTCTGGCTGTGGGCCCCGATTCCAGGAAGCCTAGTTCGAAAACTATAACCACAGTCAATGGGAGGCATGCACAATTTCGGGCGCCAAGTATCGGAGCAGTGTTACCAATCCAAGGACCAGACAGAGCGGGGTGAGATCTGCGGGTCCGTCTGCAGAAGACAGAATAATGCACTTTAGCACCCAGAGATTATCTGCAACCTTTGGGTCCCTGGGCAGTATGAAACACCGTGGATCACCGCGGTGTGCGAGCGTGAAAAGGAAAAATAACCCGTGCAGACAGGAAGCCGCAGCAGCTTCCTGAATAAGAGGCCAAGTGCTGAAACAAAAGCGGAGGCCAGGTAGCCAGACTGAAAGGAAGGTAGTTCTCCTAGCCTGCACGGGCAACCAACAGCCACTCTAGTATTTTCATGACATATTTCAAGGCGACAGAGAAAAATAATAATAATAATAATAATAATAATAATAATAATAATAATAATAA
>JAJKFI010000133.1:1447783-1487176 GCA_029204185.1 Lerista edwardsae | reverse complement strand
CCCCCCCCCGTAAACACCCCTCCTTCAGGAAGCTGGAGTGAGAAAGTTTTGGCTTCCAGCTTGACAGCTGCTGCCCGGAGAAGCCGCTACTCAGAACCGAAGGTAACTGGGGGCGGGTGCAGGATAAGGCCCTCAGCACTCCACAGACAAGGTGGATGTTCCACCTGCACATTCAGGGGACAGAGGTGAGCAGGGGCCAAGGAAGGACTGGCTGGACTCAGCCAGGGAGAGAAAGTCTCTGCTGACAGCTCTGACCGCCTGGGGCAAACGGGTGATGCCCAAATCTTGCAGAACAGCCTGCGTAGCGGAGCAGGAAGATCCGGATCCCAGGGCCCGCCGAGTCACGGAGGTTAGTGGGTAACCTGAGGCCAGCCGCTGCTCGCTCAAGCTCACCCAGCGAGTTCTCGGGTGGCAGAAGCAGTAAAAACCAGCAGCCCTGCTTCCAGGAGCCCCCAAACGCAGACTGGTGCTGGAGTCGGACCATGAGCTCAGGGCTCTCCGAACCCTTTTTCCCAAAAGGGTGCAGGCTGGGCAAGGAGGGAGACCAAGGAGGGGCGGCTCTTCTCTTGAGCCTCAGGGTCCTTGTCCGACCCTGCCCCTTTTTTTAGAGGGCCCAGGATTGGCTATTGCCTTGCAGCATCCCCCAGGCTCAGACATTTGCTCATACTTGGCAAAAAAAGGTAAAGGTTTCCCCACGACCGAATGGTCTAGTCGTGACCGACTGTAGGGGGCGGTGCTCATCTCCGTTTCAAAGCCTGTAGAGCCGGCGTTTTTGTCCGATCATGTGGCCAGCATGACTCTACGCCGTAGCGCACGGAACGCCCGTTACCTTCTCACCAAAGTGGTCCCTATTTATCTACTTGCATTTTTTTTAGGTGCTTTCGAACGGCTAGGTTGGCAGGAGCTGGGACAAGCAACGGGAGCTCACTCCGTCACGCAGTCTCGAACTCCCAACCTTGCGGCCGAAAGCCCAACAACAGCGGATTAACTCGCTGCGCCACCACGTCCCATACTTGGCAAGACGAGGCTTATAGTCTTCTGCAAGGTGTCAACGGCACCATCCGGGCTCTGAACACAGAGGGGAGGAGCGTGCTGGGCTTAGACACTGGGGAATGGACGGAGGCTGGAAACACCGTCAGGAAAGGGCGCAACATTCGGCCTTGGGTAAGGGGGCACCAAGCACCGGGCATCAGGAGAGCTTCGCCTGGCCCTGCCCCAGATTCCCCGACTACCACTCTCTTACCATTTTTGAAATAAAAACTGCTTATGGAAGCTTTTAACTGACACTGTAGGCTGGCATTGTTTAATTAGGCTGGCTTTAATAGTTGTGATTCTGGGTGTTTTGTTTTTACGCTTAACCGTTTTTACACTTTGTTTTCAGTACTGTTTTCAAAACCCATTTTCTCCCATCGATGTGCTGGAGTGTCAACTTGTAGAGATTTTCAAAAAGTGGTCCCAACCAAATGACGTGAACCTTGCACCATAAACAGCGTCAGGATAGACCTTTTCAGAGGTGCAGTTGTTTTGACAATCCACCCATGTCATCATTTAAGAGACAGGGGCAGAATTTTGGGGTTTTGGGGGGTTGTTTTGTCTCCCCCCAATCTGAAATGAAAGTTGCCATTTTGGCTTCCTATGTTAGGCCAGGGGCTAACCTTCCTCACTGAGACAACGTTAAAGCTTTCAATGTCCAGCTTTCAGGTCCAATTACAGTTCAGGCACTGAACTAGCCTGTCGGTTTTATACCTTCTATATTGTTTGCCGCCTTGGGTCCCCTTCAGTGTGGTAGACAGGCTGGATAAAAATATTGCAAACGATAGTAACAGCCCACACCTTTTGTGTTGTCCAGCCTCAGCTCTGTCCCCCTGGGGTGAGTCGGCAGTGGAAACTGACGGGGGGGACGACATTTCAGACAGGAACCCACACGGTCTGATCCCCACACTAGTTCCCCCCCCCTTGAAGTAATAAGAAGATAAGAAGAGCCCCACTGGATCAGGCCAAAGGCCCATCTAGTCCAGCTTCCTGTATCCCACTATAGTTGCGTCCCGAGGGGCAGAAACGAGAGGGGATGATAAGCTCTTGCCTCTTTGCCACACAGCAGTATGCAGCTGTGAAGCAGACCGTCAGCTCTTCCCTGCTTTCCCGGCACTGCATTCAAACCCTTCTCCCCGCTGCAGGTGTGAAATGGACACAGCCGAACCAGGATGATGGTGTTAGCCCCAATTATCCGAACCAAGATGATGGTGTTAGCCCCAATTATCGCTGCTGGGAAGGGACGACGACCTTGCCGGTTCAAAGACTATTCCCCCAAACATTTGCAGTCCTTCCAGGGTCCCCAGAAGGTGGGGCTGGAGAGGGAGATACGTAGTTAGGGACTTTCCAGGCCAGGCAAAAAAGGCTGGAACTGATCTTCAGTGCACAAATTATGAGAGAAAACTGTGACACTAAATACAGAAGTCTCTCTCTTCCTCCTGCAGGACGACTAAATTAACCCAGTCGGTTGGGAGCAGGGATTTGGGTTTTTGTGTGTGTGTTTGTTTTGGACTAGCCAAGTTGCTACCCCCCCCCAAATAATTCCTTTGTAAATACCCACTCAACTCCCCCTGAACCTATGGCTCTTTGGAGCACATCTGCCTCTCCCCCTCACTTCTCTGTTGTCGCTTGATCAGTCCCACAACAATGTCCCACTGTCGGTCGCACAATGGAGTCGGCCGAAGCCACAGCCCAGGAGCCGGCTGCCCCTCTTTGACGGGGCTCTGCTTTCCAGCGAACTGCAAAGCTGCTCCAGACAAATGCATCAACACACACACTGCTGAAAACACTGAAGGGGGGGAAACGAGAAATGTGACAGCATGCAGGGCAGAAAAATTGGCGTCCTGCATCCCTTAAGCTGCTTGAGAATGGGGCCTCGATGTGGGCTGCCCATGTGTGATTTAAGTACATCAGTGGTTTTCAAACTTTTTAGCACTGGGACCCACTTTTTAAGACGACACCTAAGCTTTACGAGACTTTTAAAGAAGATGATCTAGAAAAGTATTTTTATGCGTTTTCTTGCAAGCAATATTTTATTTATTTGCAACAAACAAACAAACCTGAATCCATTCCTCATAACGAGGCAGCCCTAATGAATAGCTTCAAGGGACTCAGTGATGTGACCCAGCCTCCGCCCGTTCAGACAAAAACAACAGCAGAAAAAGACCATCAAGCATTTCTCTCCTTATATTTACACAAGCTTGTAAACTGCAGGAGTCCGGCTCCTTGCAAACTGCAGGAGCTTAGCTCTCTGCGGGGCAACGAGCAGCTCTCCCATTTCTGAATAGCCTCAGAAAACTGATTGAGGCAACTGGTTATTTGATTTTTCCATCACCCATGTTTTCACTGAAGGCTCTGCAGGACTCACCAGAAATCAAGTCACGACTCACCACGGGTGTGTGTGTGTCCCAACCCACAGTCAGAGAGACACTAATCTACGTTATTTCTATCCCATTGATCCAGGGGGCTCCAATGGCTCTGAGCAGGAAGAGCCGCTCAACAACCTATAGCCTCCTCTTGAACTATGGCTCGTACTCTAAAAAGTCAGGGGAGACCTTTGACCTGGTGGGCAGAGCAGGCATCACAGACCCTCTTCAGTGCCCTCAAACCAGATGAAGTTAGGGGAGGGACAACCACTTAAGACGGCCCCCTCAAGGCACCAATGCTTTTATCATTTAAGACCAGTTAAGACCTTCGTGCTGGTCCAGCCATTTAGTGGTGTTTTAAGGGCTTTTTCTTTACTGTCTTGCTGCTGCTATTTTGATCCCATGTACGTTTTTAATCGATCTCCCCCGCTTTACGTTGAAAAAAGATCTTATTTATTGTCTCTGTAGCAATTGCTTTAAAGATTGCTGTGGTGTTTTGTTTTGTTTTTAATCTCCTGTTATTTTCTGTAACGGCGAAGTGGATTAGAAATACCTTACATAAATACAGCCGCTGCACTTCTAATGGACCGAAGGCCTGACTCGGCGTAAGGCAGCTCATAAAAGGGCAGTAGCTCAGTGGGGCAGCCCTGGTTTTGCCTGCAGAATGTTTTGCAATCCGGCTGCAAACCCTGGAGAGCAGCTGCTGCCAGTGAGTGCTTGACAATGCCAAGCTAGAAAGGCAGACTCCGCATGGCAGCTTCCTTTGTTCACCAGGAACATCAGAAGAGCTGGATCAGGCCAAAGGCCCACCTAGTCCAGCTTCCTGCATCTCACAGCAGCCCACCAGATGCCTCAGAGAGCAGACAAGACCACAAGATGCCTGCATCCCGTTGCCACTCCCTTGCACCTGGCATTCTGAGGCAGCCCACTTCTAGAACCAGGAGATTGAACACACCCATCCATTGTGGCTTGTAGCCTGCATGGAGTTATAATAAACATGGAGACGAAATGACGTCATATTCTTGAAACTTCCGGTCTGGTCAAACAATATGGCCGACGCAATGGTTCTGGTCCATGGTCTGGTCAAACAATGTGGCCGACGCAACTCCATGGGTATAACAATATGGCTGACTCATATTGCCGCGAAGGAGGATTGCCTCATAATAAGGTTACTAATGTTTCTCCACGATCACACGTTTTTATTTTCATAAGTTTTTGCCTCAGGAGTAAACGATTCAGTCCTAAACACTACGCGCAAAGCAATCTGAAATGCTTGGAATCAGCATTTTGAGTATAAAAACATGGCCGCTAAGCCCGCCCCCTAGGCTTCAATAATTCTGTATTAACTCCATGGGCACGGCCACCCCCTGGTAGCCTGTGATGGACTTTTCTTCTAGAAATCTGACCCATCCCCTTTTCAATGCATCTAGTTGAGGTGCCGCCACCACATCCCGGGCCAGCCAGGCACTGAGCCAATGAGCAGAGGTGGGCGAAAAATGGTTTTATTGTTTCACGGATTTCTGCTGTGCTGTTGTGGTAAAATTGCTTTGTGATTGTCCTAGGCAAGCGATATAATGTCAGCAGATGCAGCCACAATCATGATCTCTGAATAGTGGACTCAGCCTCCTGTTCTAGTCTAAGTTCAACTCACGAATTCGGTTCTTGCCTTCAGAGGTCACCACGGCCTGAAACTGACGTGCCACAGAGCCCACCTTCCTCCAGGCTAGCCCAGCTGCCTTGTCCAGCTCCACCACACACTAGGAAGGGGGAAGGGCCTTCGCCATAATTCGCCAACGGGATGACCATTGTATTTTTATAATGTACTTTTATATTGTTTTAATTTACTGTTTTTAATTGGATGTATTTTATTTCTGTTTTTAAATCTGTTTTTGTAATGCCGCCTTGAATGCCTTTTAGGCAGAAAGGTGGGGTAAAAATTTAATTAATTAATTAATTAATTAATTAATGCATGCTCCGAGGACAACTTCCCTGGCGTTCCCCGCAGGAGGTGCCAATTCCAATCCCCGGATTCTCCTGGCGTGGAAAATCCCTGCCCCAAGACTTGGAGAGCCACTGTCAGTCTGCATTGATGGGGCTAACCTAGAGAGGGACGAGCAGACTCGGGGGGGGGGAAGCAGTGTCACGCCAAATCTATGAAGGTCAAAAGCCGCTCGGCGCTTCTTGCGACTTTCCGGAGACTATGCAAGCCTACGTCTTCAAAACAGGCCTAGGAATGACGAGCGGGTAAGACGCCCTGCGTTGCTACCGCCACGGAAAGCTGCCGACTGCTTACCCAAACACGCTCGCCTTGACTTTTGGACCAAAGATCCTGAGGGCAGACAACAAACAACAATCGCCAAACACAATGGCAGTGCAGACAAACCAACAAAAGAGCACAAAGAGTGAAGCAGGGAGCTGCCTCCCACCAAGGCAAATTCTCGGTCCGTCTGACTTGGGGCTCAATCCTAACCTGGAGTGAGGCCGGCACAGTTAGGGCAGCGAAGTTGAGCCGGCACCAGGGCCGCCGTAAAGCATGTTTGGAGCACTTTCGGAGCCAGGGGGTACAGCGCACGCCTGTGTGCTGGTCTCTCTGACTCCGAGGGTGATGCAAGCGTACTTCATGGTGGCCCTTGTGCCGGCCAAACTTTGCTAGCCTCACTCCAGGCTAGGACTGCACTGTTAGGATTGTCAAGTCAAGCCACTCCCCCGGGCTACCACACTGCCGTTTTAAAATGACACACGATGGTTAACTGCTGTCGGAAGCTGCCTTGAAGTGGGGAGCTACAAATGTTTTAAATAAGTCTCACTGAATTCTGAACCTCAGGCGGCGAGGAGGGCCCCAGCTCAATGCCTCCTGTGGGTGGGGCAGCTGCTCAGGAAACGAGCGTCACCCCACTCTGCGCCCACAGTCGGAGCACCCGAGCAAACGCGGCGGAAACAGCGTGTGCTGAAAGAGGATGTTGCCTCACTTTTTGCTGCGGCTCGGGTGTGCCAACAATGTATTTGGATTTCTTCAGCCCCTCGATGATCTTTCACGTTACGGAGTCATTTCTGTTCCAGCCTGGCCTGTCCCTCTTCAGGTTCAGCTAGGCATGTGGGAAAACTGGCATCAAATACAAGCTGGAGGGGGGGCGTGCACCAAGCTTCCGCCTCACCTCTTGTCAGCTGAAACCAAACCATCTACCATGCTCAGTGCTCAGATCCACCGCAAAGTCTTGCACTGTGGTGAGAGAGAGGACTCCGTAAGTTCTCGACAGGGGACAAGAAATTGTGGTTCAAGGAATAAGGCACTCGGGCGTGCATGCAGAACGAATGCTTAAGGTTTAAACCCCAATCACACCTTCAGATAGGGCTGGGAAAAACCCTCAACTTGATACTCTGGAGCACTGGTTCCCAAACTGTGGGCCGCAAGCCAATTTCAGGTGGGTCGCGAGGCACCTAGAGCAGCCGTATTGAAAATATGGGAGGGTGGGGGTGCTGGAATGGGCTGAGAGCAGCTGCAAGATGGAGTTGGCGAAACCAAGAATCGGGCCTGATGCAGGCATTTTTATACGGGACAGGGCTGCTGCTTAGTGCAATGGTCCTGCATTGTGGACTGGGGCTTGAGGTGGGTCCCAGCTCTTGACCACTTGAACGCCCCTGCCCTAGAGCACCAAAGGCCCCACGACACAGCTCTTTCCGGCAACACCACAACTGGAGAGTATGGGAGTGGGTAGGGGAGAAGGAGGCGTGAGCTTGAACCCCTTGCTAGCCCTTTAACACGCACACAAAAGCAGGTGACCCTGGCCAGTTACCTACCCTCGCTCACACTCGGCCTAGCCTACTCTGCAAGGTGGTTGTGCGGATGAAGGGGAGCGAGACACACCTGAGCTCCTTCCAGGGAGGAATGGGGTATAAACTGAACCCCTGTGGAAAGGGAAGCTAGTGGGTCGCCACTGCCTGAATATGCTGAGCCGAGGTTAAGTGCACCGAGAACGAAAACACCCCAAAACGGGGATGCTTAAAATCCTTGCCACTCCTCAACACTTCGCGCAGCGCCACAGGTAAGGCCAATTAATTAGACGCAGCCACTGGAAGCACTCAACACCCTGCTGGTGTTGCCTGCAGAGAAAAGGGCTGGATGATTACGCGGTCCGCCAAGAGGAGACTCCGGAAGCCGGAGCCACAGGACCGCACGGGTCTCCGAAGGAAGAAAACACAGCTGCCGAGCTGGACTTTGGCCTGAGGGCTGGAGAATCGGAGAGCGTTTCCCAGTCCTTGTTGTCAAGACCTTGCCAAACACAGTAAGCCCAACGGCGTGTCACCAGAACAGAAAGCCCGTCTTTCACCCATCCTGAATCTAATCTGCCACCGATTAGAGACACCTCCCTCTCTCCCCTCCACACACTTTCCAATTTGAGAAAGAAAAAAAAAAGGACTGAACTGAATAAAAGCCCCAGAGCGCAATCCTAACCTGGAGTTCAACCGGCACAGTTAGGCCAGCAAAGTTTGGCCGGCACAAGGGACACTGTAAAACGCATCTAGACCACTTAACTCTCGGAGTCAGGGAGGAGGGCGCATGTCTGTGTGCTGGCCTCTCTGACCCCAAGAGTGGTCCAAACATACTTGACGGTGTCCCTTGTACTGGCCAAATTTTGCTGGCCTAACTCCAGGTTAGGATTGCACCCCCAGTTGCAGGAGCTATAGAGAGGGAATAGCACAGTCAGAATGGCATCTATGTAGCACAACCAGCCAGATTACGCCAAAGGCTTGCCAACTGGCCTACACCGCAAACAGGACAAGGCCAGCCCCATCACCACCTTACTCCTCAGGTGTGGCAGCCGATGCAAAATATTGCCTGTGAAGGGCGAGGCAAGAGTTAATTCCCTCTCTGCAAAGGCAGGTGCTGCCTCTCCATTTCCTGGCAAGACAACTGCACGTGAAGCCAGGCACGAGCTCCCCCTTGCCGACACAAGGTCAGCCGCCAAGGAAAACGGGTCCGCGGGACTGAAACTGTAACGGAACATTATGTGCCCTAAGCGAACTTAAGATGGATAATGCACAGGGGGTGATTTAGGAAATTGGGGGGGGGGAAGGCACAGCAATTGAGAGAGAACACTCAAGCATTCCATTCGGCCGTTTTAATTAAAAGTAGATTTGCAAACAACAGGGTGCTTTGCCCCCCACCCCAACACAGGTCCTGGAAGATCAGTGTGGCATTTTCCATGGGTTTTGCGTTTCTGATTTTAAGCCACGGCACTCAAGAATGGGAGGTGCTCGGAGGGCCTACATTTTCTCCACCTGCAGGTACCAAAACGACCTTTCCGCGATTGCCGAGGGATTCTTCCCTCCACACATTCCAATGCTAGTCTGCCCCACTTGCTGGGTTGCCCCACGGCCCTGGGAGGTGCGGTGAAACCATGGGCAGGATACATGCCTTGTGCACAGAAAGCCCCAGGGGTCTTTCACTTATCGGAAAGCTTTGGAATAACTATAGTGCTTTGCTTTCCGGGCCTTGATGCTGTCCTTACAACAAGGACGGTATTATTACGCCCGTACTGCAGACGGGGAACACTGAGGCTGAGAGGGAACTGCATGCCCGAAGGCCACAACGAGCGAGTGGGGAAGGCCCTTGAAGCCAGTGAAGTCCCAAACCGCACCACGGCCTCTCGAAGCACAATCCTAAGTGTGTCTACTCAGAAGCAAGCCCGTTGGGACTTACTTCCAGGGAAGGCTGCCTAAGACTGCCGCCTTAGCCACAAGGCGACACCATCTCTAAACGTATGGCCCTTAGGGTGACTTGGGGGCAACTGAAGCAATAATTTCAAAACACTCTTCGGTGCATATGCAACTGAAGACTGCTTTTGCAGAAAGAAGAGGCCCCAGGGCACATCTAAAGGGAGCCAACAGTTCTTGGGCAACTGGCCGCAGGAACAGAAGCAAAGGCTTCCTTTCTGATGGGAGGCAAAGGGAAAGGAAGGCATCTTTCTTTTTAACATTTAACTTTATAATTAGCCTGTAAACCGCTTTGTGAACTTTGTGTTGAAAAGCGGCATATAAATATTATTGATTGATTGATTTCCCAGGCTCCTCCGAAAGCCTGGAAGAGCAAGCAAACTTGAGCTGAAAAAGAGACATGTCATGTCTATTTGCTTGCCTTCCTCTCTGGCCCCCTGAAGATGGGTAAGAACGTAAGATGTGCCCTGCAAGATCAGGCCAAAGGCTAATCTAGTCCTGCATCTCACAGCGGCCCACCAGGTGCCTCAGGGAGCACATGAGACCACAAGACGCCTGCATCCTGTGGCCACTCCCTGGCACCTGACATTCTGAAGCAGCAGGCTACTAAGGAAGATCCCCGTTCTTGACAGGTGGAAGACTGCCCATCTAGGCAGACCGCTGAAAGGGGAAAATTACCCGGTTTATTGTATTTCGATTCGACTTCCTGGTTCATGGCCTCTGCCCCCGTGAAACAGCAACACACACAAAAACAAACCTGTTTTGCATTCCTGCCTCAAAACACCTATAACACCCCTAGGGCATCTCGGCGCAGGGCAAGGTTGAGCTGAATTGATGGTGGAATAGAGACCTGGCAGAAAACACAGCCCCTGGTTTATGGGCACAGCTGAGGACACCCCACTGCCGGCTGGGGGGGGGGATTTCTAAGAATGCAAATGCGGCGGCAATTGGATGGGAGAAGCACAAAGTGTTCAAGGAATGAGAGTCTCCCCTTGTCACAAGACAGCTTCCCATCTATCAAGCGAGGCCTTCACAACTGACATGTGGCTTTTATTCCCCATATATCTCTCCTCCAGCTCTACAAGGCCTAGAACGAACGAGTGACTGAGTGAGCGAGCGAGCGAGCGCACACGTGCACACATACACACACAATTATCAGAACTGGCTCGACAGGTTTGGCAAAGAAACCTGACCCTTCTCCTCCTCCACCACCTTTCTGACAAAAACCAGAGGGCTGGATGGGAACCATCCTCCTACAGGGACTAAGGGCACGATACAAACTTGGAATTAGGCTGGCACATTCGGGACCCAGCAGTGGGCCACAAGCCCATTTCAGGTGGACCTAGAGCAGCCGTATTGAAAATCTGGGATGACGGGGTGCTGGGAAGTGGGATCGCTGGGGGGCTGTTTTGCTTGTGTCAAAGTTGTAAACGGGACTTTTTCTTTCCGATTCACTTTGCTATTGGAAAACGGCTGAGAGATAACCCAACTGACTGTTGCGTTCTCAGGAAAGCAGCAGGCTCTGGCGGAACAATGATGGCACTTCCGGCCCTGGCATAACTTCCAGTGGGTTGTGGGCAGATTGCCTTTTCTAAAAAGTGGGTCCCAGTGCTCAAAAGTTTGAGAACCACTGCTTTAGGCCGTTGTTCCCCTCGCCCATTCTCCCCAACAATAATTTTGGCCCTGGCTGTGCCTTAAAGAAGGGGCCTGTGTTTGTGGCCCATACATTACGCTGCAACATACGGATGGGGCTACAGGCACAATCAACACAACATACAGCACAGCCAGCCAGCCAGCCAGCCACACACACACACCAAAAGAGCTTCCTCAGGACCCGAGAAGAGAAACGAGGAGCAAGTTTTTGCTGACGCAGCAGGGAAAATTTTTCATTTTCTCCCGAAAGGGTAGGCAGCCCCAGTCTCTTAAACTACGGCCCTTCCTCTGTGCTGTTGTGCAGGACAACTTCACTAACTGGGGCGCTGTGCTGGCCGGACAAGGCAGCCCTGCACAGCCAAAGAGCTGTTGAGCTGAAAAGTTTCAGATCCATCAAAAGCCGGGGGTGTAACTGAGCAACTGGACTGCATTCTCCCTGGGGGGACAGAGTTTCCAATAAAAAAGGGAGTTCTGAATAATTAGATTATATGACAACTGGGCTTAAGCGGTGCACACACAAACGTTCAATCCAGGTGAAAAACAAGGAGACATTTTTCCTCTCTCTCCCTTCCCCCCCCTTCCACTTTGAAAGATACTTGAATAAACCAGGTACTGTATGACATGCAACGGAGAACATTTAAGAAGAGTGCACACTTCGACGCAGAAAAAAACGCAGAGAGAGAGAAGGAAACATTTCCTGCACAGCTGAAAACCCCTTAAACTAGGCTTGTTTGGAGCAGATGGGGGGGGGGGAGGAGAACCAACCCTCATCTGCCAGGGAACCAGAAAGAAAACCTGAATTCTAGTGCCGGTTTGGCACCAGATTGGTTACCTGTGGTATAGTAGCCACCTCAAGCGCTCTTCCCCCACACACACACACACACTGAGCTGAAGCACAGAAGAAAGAGCAGGGAGGACACACACACCCCTGTGTATCAGTCATGATTAAATGTCAGCTAAATTCAGTTTTTTTCTTTTTCTATTTAAGAAGCTGTCGAGAATCTCAAATGAAACCTAGGGAAGAAATGCTGCTTTTTTGGACAAAGGGAAGGGGGAACGCCTTCTGAAACCATGTGTAAAACCAGAAAAGGCCAAGAGGGATCTGAACGAAACCAGCAGCAGGCCTCAGCTCCAAACAGGTGATTTTTTTTTTCCTCCCCTCTTCTCTGAGCTGCCCCTAGCAGAAGGGATGCTGGAGATATATTTAGTCCAACTTGCCTCATTTCCACGCTAGCCTTCCTTTTTTTCGAGCCTTGTTGCTAAGACACATTTAGGTGCCTGCATGGAAGGCAGAGGAGAGGCCAAGAAGCTGGAGTTGGGGGGCTTCCCCACTCTGCGGTGTAACAGGGCTGACTGGGGGGGGGAGGTGGGGAGAGGAAGGTTGCAAGGGGAAGTCTAGAGAGAAGAGGCAGGATGGCCTCTTCCCCCCCTGGGGAGGGGGGCAAAGGCAACTCACCGGAAGAGGGGAGGACAGCAAGGCTAATGGGTAGAGGCTCATCAGGCTGGAATTTGGGGCCTGCCTAGTCTCTCTTGTCTGGCAGCCACCTTTCCCCTGTAATCTGCTGCGGACGGCTCTGCAGAACCGGAACAGCTACGCCCCGCCCCACCTTCCCAGCTACCTTGTCAAAGCCTCCCCGCGGATCTTCCAAAAGAGGAAGTCAAGCTAGGCTCAGGGCAGTGAAGAGCTGCTTGGATGGGGGGGGAAGAGGGCCCCCCCAGCACAAGCAAGGTCCCAAACTCACTGTGCATAAACAGCGTTTCCAAACAAGCCACCCCAAGGCAGTGTCCCAGCCGAAAGGATAAACAAACACACCAACCAAAAGTTTGACAGCGGCAAAGTCAAAGCACACAAACAGTAGCCGGCCAAGCAGAAGCCAATTTTTTCATTAATAAAAACCTCTGGTGGTTTGGGGTTTTGTTTTTTTTCCCCTTTTTCGAACGCTGTAACTGAACGGGCCCGGCTTGCCAAGGGACGTGGCACTCGGCAGCTCATCGGGCACAAGGGGGATGGGAGAGAGGGCCCCGGCTTGAAACCCTGGAGGGGCCACTGGTAGCTGGGTTGTCAATCACATCGAGCTAGGCCAGACCAGCGGTCCGACAGCCTGTTGAGCCCCCGCCCCAAGAAGAGGACAAGTAAAAAAGTTCAACGCCAGGGGATGAAAGAGCAACATCAAGGAGAGGTGAAAATGAGGAAGTCATTGTAGACTTCCAAATCTGAACGGGTTAGAGTTGGTTTCAGTCTGTCGTGGAGAAGGCAGGCCCCAAGGAGGGATAGGAAGTGAGGGCTAGGAGGCTAGGAGGAAGGCAGGTCTAGGCAGGAGGAGAATCGGCAACTGAGAGGTAAGGGGCTTTGTGGCTACTTATCCAGTACAAGCAAGACCAAGAACTGCACCCTGAAGAACTCAGAGGAAGGTCTGAGCAGACTGGAGCTCTCCAAAGTAGAGCATACAGAAGTCAGGCAAAGGCCATCAAGGGGGTTGATGAAACCTTTCTGCTCCAGCCACCCCTGGGGGGGGGGCATCTCTGGGAGTCCAACCCTGCAAACCAGGTGCCCACCTTTTGTGGGGCTTGTGACTTACATCTACGGCTCACCTTACTCTCTATGCGTTATTCCTCCCCCGCCCCACTGAAGAATAAGATTGCCCCACCAACGCAGTTAAGTGATTGCGGAAGCCTCCGGAACAGCCCACGAGAGCAGGAAGCCGCTGAAGCAGGCAACAGAAAGAGAGGGGCACGCAGGGATGAATGAGACAGAAAGGGTGGGATGCCTTTTTTTTTTTTTACATTCTCGGCTCTGAGCGAGCGCTGGGTCCGTGGGCAGTCGAGCACGGGAAACAGGAGGAAGACTGAAGCCCGTACAGATTATCCTTCTTTGCGGCACAGATGGAGGGCTCCCATGGGCGAGAGGAGGGATCCGTTCCCTTGTAACTGGGGGCTTCCGCCTCAACCCATCACCGGGACGAAAGGGTTTCGATGGGAGACCAATCTCGCCTGCCCAGACCAATGGCAAAGTTTGCCACCTAATCAACCGGCATTCCCAGCCTTTACTGCCCCAGCGGGGCGTTCCAACGGGGCACCAAAAATTCCATACAAAAAATGGATCAAAATCCCAATGCATAATATTACCTTATTCCCTACTGCCAGCAGCCAGTGTCACAGCTATCCAGGACTTGCCCAGCCTTGCTCCTAGGAGCTTTATTATTATTATTATTATTATTATTATTATTATTATTATTATTATTATTATTATTATTATTGGGGGGGTCCACTGTAAGGAACTGCAGTATATGGAGCCAAGTGCTGGTCCACCTAGCCTGGAAGCATCAACACTGGCTGCAGCTCTCCAAGACCTCAGCCACGCTCAGTAGGCCACAGCCAGACACAGGGGTGCGGACGTTGCGTTTGTGCGTTGTGCAGAGTCCCAGGGCATGGTCTGCAGGCCCACAACACCGCCTAGCCAGCCTGGCAGAAGCTGAGCTGGATCAATACCGCCAAGGGAGGCCAAGAACGAAAGGACGTCTCCCACACGGACTCCGGACCCAACACGGTGGCGCAAAGGAGTAACCTGCGGAATCCCGGGTTCAAATTGCCGGGAGACGCAAACTCAGGAGACCACTTTAAATCCCTGTTCTCCCACACTTCTGCCCTTCAGCAGCAACACAGAAGTTGTTGCCATCCCCAAAAGGTAAGTCGGAAGTCAGCCGCAGGGGATGGCGCACCTCTAAGGGTATCCGCAGGATCACCTGGGGAACGGACCAGTTAAGACTCAGCAGTGCTCCCAGCAGTATTCAGACACCTCTTAAGGGCCTCCCTGCCAAAGCCGGGCAAGTCACCCCACACAGGTGTACGTCCACAGAAGCAGCCGCCGCCCTCAGCATCTGGCTCATTCAGTCCATCCACCACCACCCCACTCGTACGAAGGAGCACCCCCTTGCTGGGGCTGAGTCATCGAGACAGAACCTCCCCACCTCACCCGGCTGCCAGAGCAGACCTCCGCCAGCGTCAGAGATGAGATAATGGCCAGGGCGGAATTTGGGTTAGAGGAAATCACACAGCCCAGGTATATATAGCTCCTCCATTGACATGTCACAGAAAGGTGCTAACCTGCGGCAATTTCGCCCACAACTGGCCTGCTCAGTGCAGTTAGTGACACCAGGAGGATGCAAGGAAAGACGAGAGAGAGAAAGACATCCCCAGGAGACATTCACATAAAAAAGGAAGAGAGATCCCATACAGGGGTGAGGGCAGTCACGGTTTTTCCAAAATAAACGCAGTCTCTCTGAATATATGCGCCTGTCATCCTCGCCACAAGTGCCTCAAGAATAAACTCGCCCTGTACCCTGTAGAAGAGGCATGAACCCACACCCCAATCTTCCATCCCCACGACTCAACCTCCTATCCCAGCCCTTTAATTGTAGGTGCTGGAGCAGAGGTCGACCATCAGCTCCCCACTTCACAAATATAGAAGTCCAAGAAGAACAAGGTTTGGCATGCGCGTGCGCGGGCGGGGAAGTGCTCCAACACAACCACTGCCTCTCAGGACCAGCCCCATTCTTGAAGGAAGCCCACCCTCTTCAAAACAGAGCACGCAAAAGGACAGACACAAGGATCTCCCCCACACGCACCCCAAATGAGACAAGAGCTCCAAAACACGCCTTTCCCTTCATCCTCGCACTCGGTTGGCTACTTTCCCCAGCCCTCCTCCAATGCAACACCTACCACATCCCACACCCTGGACAGGTAGCAAGGCAGACGGAAGCTCCTTCAGGTTCACTTCCCTTGCATTCCCCACCCCCCGGCCGGCCTTCACACGTGGCCCTCGCCATGCCCACAATCCCGCTACCATTTTTCAGGAGAGAAGGCCCAGGAAGAGTCCCTTCTCCGCCACTTCTCTACAGCCCAGGGCTTGCCACAAAACTGTAGACTTCGCCCCGGTTCTCTGTCCTTTAACAACAGACTGACACCCACGGAAGCTTCCTTTCCCTGGGCCTAGAGATGAAGCTGATAAGGCAAGCTTCACACCTGTTCAGCTCTCCCTGCTGTTTGGTGTAGACAAATAAAATGGCACACAAGAAAACTGTAGCCCCCTTGTACGGGGAAAGAAAGGCCTAAAAAGCTCAAGAGTCACACGGAGAGAAGTCTCCAGTCAGATGCCGTTCTTCACCGCCATATCTCAGCAACAGCAGCCCGGGAGGGAAAAGCTTAGGGCTGCCCCTTTCCCCCCTCCCCAATTCACACGCATCCCTACACCTGTTTTTTTGTTTTTTTTTTAAAGAGCAATCCGACAGAAGCTCAGAAAGGGAAGTTCTCCCCTGATACTGGCAACCGAAGAAACAGGCAAAGCCTTCACCCCCTCAACTGTGTATCTCTGAACGTCAAGACTGCCGCTTAAAAAAGGCACAGGAGCACGGCAGGCAAGAAGAAGTGGCGACCTGGGGCTGTCTCCAATCCTGGGGCTGCAACACCGAAGGGGGGGGGGAGAAGGTAACCACTTGGGCTGGATTCTCCCTCCCTGATAAGGTTGGAGCCACTTCCCCTGCAAAGCTGCCACCTTTCTCAGCCCCTTCCCTCCCCTATCCAGCTGCCTTCTCCGATGGCAGCATGGAGCTTGCAGGGGGGGGGCGCGTGTAGGTTCCTCTCCACAATCCGCCTCGCCCCACCACCCTTCCAAGGGGTGCTGGTGGAGGAGGAGGAGGAGGAGGAGGAACAGCAGCCCTCCCCCCGCCCAGCTCCTCACATGTGCCTGCTTGCTGCTGTTTCCAAGGCAAGCAGGAATGGGGAGGGGGTGGAAAGAAAAAGTGGCAGCCCAGACTTGCCTCTCTTTTTCGCACGGGGGCTCCCCAAGGGCAGCGCAGGCGTCGAGGGGGAGCCCCTTCCCCAGATCAGCCTCGCAGGCTCCCTCCCTCGCAGGCCCCCCCTCAAAAGCACAGATGCGGGTCCCACTGCAAGAGCAGCCCCCTCCCCACGTACCTGCTCAGTGTCCCTCTCATTGACGGTGGGCAGGGGGCTCCGTCCGCTGGTCGACATGGCTCCCCCGGGCAGGGCCTGAGAGGGGCGCCCCCCACCCCGCCCCAGCTGCGCGGCTGCTTCCCCTTCCTCCTAGCCCCCGACCCAGCTGGAAGGGGTCGGGCTCCTCCTCTTCCGCCTTCTCCTCCTCCTCCTCCTCCTCAGGGCGAGGGGGGCGGCCAGGCCACCAGCATGGGGGAAAGTGGGCTCAGAGCGCGGCCGCGAGGCACCAGCACCGGCTAGGCATGGAGGCTCCCGGCCGGGGTCGGGTGCGCGGTGCCCGGCTTGGCGGATCACGCGAGGCCGGGGATGAGGCGCTGGGACTAGGCCGCGCCGGTCGAAGGCCCCGAAGCGGGCAGAACCTGGCCGCGGAGGCCGGCCTGGGTGCGGGTGGAGGCCCGCCGCTCCCTCCAAGCTCGGGCTCGGACGCCGCCGCCCCGTCCCCGCCGCCCCGTCCCCGCCGCCGCCCGGGCTCCACTCGCCGCCCCTCCGCTTCACACAGCAGCAGCGGCGGCGGCGGCTCCCAACATGGCCGCCTCCGCCGGGCTTCGGGAAGTTCCGCCTGCGTTTCCGGAAATACCCGAGGGCCGCCGCTCGTCATCGGGGGCGGCGCGGAAACGCCCGAGCGCGCAGGCGACCCGCTTCCCACGCTGCGCGGAAAGACCCGAAGAGGCCGGTAGGGGTCGGATTGGGTGGGCAAAGCGAGGGAAGGCGGAGACTCTTGCAAGATGGGGGCGTGGCCAGCGCTTTCTAGTGCTCCGGAATGGCATGGGAGAGTGGCGTTCGGGAGAGTGGGCCGCATCTGGAAGCTGGCGAGTTCGGGAGTCTCCGGAAACAGCCGAATGCGCTTCGCTCGCCAGCCTCCGCCGCCGTGGATGGAAAAGGGAGGTTTTGTAAACTCCTCGCGGGCAGGGATCTGTAGTCCTTCCGCAATACGTTGAGTGGCACCCGCATTGAAGGCGCCATTTGTAGTGTTTTACTGATGCGTATCAATTAAATGCATATGAATTATTGCATATGAATTATTAAACAGCAATAATAATATCAATTCAGAATTATGTATTATTTATTTATTTATTTATTTATTTTATTTGAAGAATTTATACCCTGCCTTTCCCATGCTGAGGCAGAAGGCGTCTTACCTGAGCAGGCTAGTCTGAACCATCATTTTTCAATGGGGTTTTTTTTTTTTTTTTAAACATATAGAATTTTCTGTGACTCGCTGAATCCTCGCTCCCGGATGTGGCCTTCGCAGCGTGGTTCTCACCTCTGTGTTTGTATCTCACTGATTTTGTTTGTGGTTTGTGTGTGTGTGCAACAACCCCTCTGAGGACAGGGCCGGAGGAGGGGGGCATCTGATGGAAACAATCCAAGCCTCTCGGTTTTCTTTTTGAAAAAACATTTTAAATGTTTGGGGGGGGGGGGCCTCTCGGATACCCCCCTGTAGCCTAGTACCCGGGATCAAAGCTGCCCAGCTACCTTCTCTGCATGCTATTGTACTGCTGAGTGTATTTATTTATTTTATTAGATGTCGCTTTTCTAAAATCCGAAGCAGTTCACAAAAGGTAAAGGTAAAGGTTTCCCCACGACCGAATGGTCTAGTCGTGACCGACTGTAGGGGGCGGTGCTCATCTCCGTTTCAAAGCCTGTAGAGCCGGCGTTTTGTCCGAGGACAAGCTTCCGTGGCCATGTGGCCGGCATGACTCTAGGAACGTCATTACCTTCCCACCGAAGTGGTCCCTATTTATCTACTTGCATTTTAGGTCAGTGGTGTCATCCAAATGATTTAGGAACAGGTACTCACTTTTGATTGGAACTTGTCGGGGTCTGCCCACCGGAAGTGACACCATAAGCCGGAAGTGATGTCATGATTGTTGCCATGGATGTGATCATGTTCGTAATAACTTCAGCTTGTGGTTAGTGTTGATTTAACTTCTATTGCTTTGCTTTCTAGAGATGTGTATAGACATATTTTGCTTCAACTGTTCCCTGGTTAAATAGCAGGGGCCAGCTTCGAGTGGGCAGGTCCAGCTCAACTTCTAGGAACCGGTACTCGCGTAGTGGTGCGTAGTGGGTGCATGACATCACTGTTTTAGGTGCTTTCGAACTGCTAGGTTGGCAGGAGCTGGGACAAGCGACGGGAGCTCACTCCATCGCGCAGTCTCGAACTCCCAACCTTGCGGTCAAAAGCCCAGCAACAGCGGATCAACTCACTGCACCACCACATCCATGAATCACAAAAGTTACAGCCATTCAAAACATCGTATTAACATAAATTAAAATCTGTTAAAATGATGACAACCACCAAAGAAGCAGCTATTGATGAATTCAGATTATGTCACTGAGCTGAATCTCAGGCTTGGCCTGTCTCAAGGGTGGGGAGGCTGCAGGCTCCCCCCCCCCCCAGCTGTGATGGGTCTAAGCTATGCCCCTTTGGGCCTGTGCAAGGAAAGGCTGACAGGTGACCTTCTTTGATCATTGAAAAATTGGTGGTGGAGGAAGTTCTGCTCTGCCCCCTTGTGGGCACTGGAAGCATTGCAACAGGCCTAGTACCACATTAACAGCGCAATACTCCCACACACCCGCGGTTCTCACACGGTTTAGCACCAAGACCCACTTTTTAGAACAACACTCTGTCCAGGACCCACCAGAAGTGATGTCACGGCTGGAAGTGCCGTCACTGTGATGCCAAAGCCTGCTGCTTTCCTGAGACTGCAGCCATAAATGGGGTTATTATCTCTCAGCCATTTTCCAATCGCAAAGTGACTCAGAAAGAAACAAGCCAACTTACAACCTGGACACCAGCAAAACGCCCACACAGCCCTCTCTCTTTCCAGAATCCCATCTTCCTATATTTCCAAAATGGCTGCCCTAGGTACTTCGCGACCCACCTGAAATTGCCTCCTGGCCCACAGTTTGGGAAGCACTGCCATCCACTTCTCAGAAATAAGAATTCAGACATGCGCCATCCTCCCCGACTCCAGGAGTGGTCCAAACATACTTTACGGTGTCCCTTGAGCTAGCCAAACTTTGCTGGCCTAAATGTGCTGGCCTAACTCCAGGTTAGGATTGCACTCTTCATTGATTCAGTGAACTGATAAGGGACAGTAAAGTCTTCCTGGAAGGAGGTGATGAAATCACGTGAAATCCTATTGTCACAATCTTAGGCACAGAGGAGATGTTTCCTTGAATGCATCATTCACAGATTGAGTTTGGAAGCTCCTCTTGTGGAAGGAAACCTGCACCTGGGCAGGTGTGATGTAATTGGGGGAGTTTGTGCTTTCCCCGTGTAGTTTTTCCTTCCAGAAATCATTCCCCCTGGAGGAATTGAGAATAAAAATGGCCAATATTGTGATGCCTTTCTACAAATTGATGCTAAGGCCGCATCTGGAGTATTGCATACAGTTCTGGTTGCCACATCTCAAAAAGGACGTAGTGGATCTGGGAAAGGTGCAGAAGAGAGCGACGAAAATGATTACGGGGCTGGGGCACCTCCCTTCTGAAGAAAGACTGCAGCGTTTGGGGCTCTTCAGTCTAGAAACAAGGGACATGACTGAGATGTACACAATTACGCAGGGGGTAGATAGAGGGATATTCTATTCCCTCTCTCGCAACACCAGAACCAGGGGACAGCCACTCAAACTGAGCATTGGGAAAGCTGGAAGAGACCAAATATTTCTTTACCCAGCGTGTAATTAATCTGTGGAACTCCTTGCTCCAGGATGCAGAGATAGCGCCCGGCCTAGATGCTTTTAAAAGGGGATTGCACAGGAGGATGGTGGAAAAATCCATCCCAGGTTACAAGCCGTGATAGGTCTGTGCAACCTCCTGGTTTTAGAAGTAGGCTGACCCTGAATGCCAGACACAAGGGACTGGCAACAGGATGCAGGCATCTTTTGGTCTTGTGTGCTCTCTGAGGCATCTGGTGGGCCATTGGAAGATGCAGGAAGCTGGACTAGATGGGCCTTTGGCCTGATCCAGCAGGGCCCTTCTGATGAGGGTCTATTTGGCCCAGAAGCAGCTATTTTCAACTAACGGGGGACATCAGAACCACAGGCCCTCCCTGATCTGGTTGAGGAAAATATTGGGGAGAGGATTGAGGCTTCTAAAACCATGCATGGTTTGGAGAGGGAAGATTTTTTTTCCACAGATGTCGTGATTTGTTTTAATTCTAAGTACTCATTACAAATCCTTATTTTTTAAATGCTTTCAAAGTGTGCTAGGTCGGTGATACAGTGTGTGCAGATGCAGTCACAGTATTATTTCCAATTGGAAAACGGAATCTATTGTCATTTCTGGAAAATGTCTAAAACACCCAAAAGGCTGTGTTTTGTGTGTTTATGAATTTTTAACACACACACACACACACACACACACACACACACACACACACACACACACACACTCAACAATGAGAAATCCTTGCAGATAAACTTGTAATGCTACATGCTGGCCACTAGATGGTAGTGTGGGGAAAAAAAGTCCTATCTTCATTCTAGCCAGCTAAAATTTGTACAAAATAGTTCTTTCCTCTCCCAGTTTTGCATGATATTCATGATATTCGGCCTGAGTTCTGGGGAAATCAACAGCTCACCAATTATCTTGCTATACTGCTGTTGATCAGCCAGGGCTGGCTTTTGGGGGATCCCCAAGAGAGCTCCAGACATGCACCCCTAATATGTTCCTAGGTTGCCCAGGGTCTTAGTAGCAGCTTATAGACCCCCCCCCCCCACCCAGAAACTTTAAATTCAGGAACTGGGGGCTTGGGTGATGTGATCTGTCCTACTGAACGACCCCTAAAAATCTGATGCCAGAATGGAGCAGCAAATTGACCGGGGAAATGTTCACATATATAATATGAAACTAATTAGCGGTGATATACAATTAATACTGCGTGTGCAATATACTGTATGTCATCATTAAATAATTGTGATTTACATCTAATCCTGTGTCTGTGCCATTCATTCATTCTCATGTGTTGTTCGTTTTGTAGTTCCTGTAATGATTTGTAATCCACAATTAATGGCATGTGTCAAATGTGTCATTGATTAAGTTTAGCACACAATTCTTTGCCTGTGTTTGTATGTGGGTGGAAGGGAGGAAACACATCCTTTATAAAAGGGATCTGTGCCAAAAAAATTTTTTCCCCAAGCCCCCCCCCCCGGCCACCTCACCTCAACACCTGCATACGAACAGAAGAACAGCCCCTTTGCTGGATCAGGCCAAAGGACCATCTAGCCCAGCTTCTGGCATCTCACAGTGGCCCACCAGATGCCTCAGGAAGCACTCAAGACCACAAGACGCCTGCATCCTGTGGCCACTCCCTTGCACCTGGCATTCTGAGGTTGCCTGCTTCTAAAACCAGGAGGATGCAAAAACCCATCATGGCCTGTAACCTGTGATGGTCTTTTCTTCCATCCATCTGTCCAATCCCCATCGAGGCCAGATGCCATCACCACCTCCTGTGGCAATGAGTTCCACAGACCTACAAGCCCCTCTGCAGCGAGCTCATCATAACATAAGGAGAGCCCTGCCGGATCGGGCCAAAGGTCCATCTGGTCCAGCTTCCTGCATCTCCCAGGGGCCGGGGGGGGTTGCACAAATCCTTCATCACGGCTTGCAACCTAGGAAGGACTTTTTCTTCTAGAGATCCGTCCGAATCCCCTTTTCAACGCCTCCGGGCCAGATGCCGTCACCACCTCCTGCGACAAGGAGTTCCACAGACGAACGCTGGCCAGCAAGGGTCTTTCCCAGCCCTCCTGGCAGGGCCTGGACTTGAACCTGGGACTGTGTAGGAAAGGTCCGTGGGGTGGGCCGACGGCCGAAAGGGCAGGTGTGAGGCTCGGCCTGCTTGCCTGCCCCGCTCCCCCTCCTGCCCAGTGTCCTATCAGGCTCGCCGCCGTGGCTGCTAATGGACTGAGCCGGAGACCGGGGCTGGAAGGCCCCCCGGGGGAAGGTCGGGCGGCTGCGCACTGCCTCCCGCTCCCTTGGCTTGTCGATACGCATTAGAGGCCGGGGGGGCTGTGGGGGCCACGGCGCACAGATCTTCCTGGCTGGGCCACTGGGCCACCTGGAGCGAAGCTGGGCTGTGTGGGGCTGCGGAGCCAGTCCGAAGACCCACCAGGAAGGCAGGCTGGAGGCCAGGCGTCCCTGCCAACGTCCTTCCCTGCCCATGTGCCTCCGGCGCAAGAACGCAAGGTAAGCTCCACGCGGCCACTGTGGCCAGACCCGGAAAGGCCCCGTCCAGCCAAACCATTCGAGGAGGTCGGAGGGGGCAGGAGTGTCATTGGCTGGCCGTAATTCGGGAGGCGAAACTTTTCTGTGGTGCAGCAGAGGCGGATCTACAGGGAGGGCAGAACTCTAAGTGTTGCAAGGAGCCTTACCCTGCCATGCAAATCCCTCCTCTCCCTTGCTGCTGTAGCCAGTGAGCAACGCCAAGATGCTGCTGTTCCTTGTGAGGATTGGCTAAAACGGTGCAGGAGAGGAGTGGTTTCCACTGCAAGGTGAGGCTTCTTGCAAAACTTAGAGCTCTGCCCTCCCTTAGGTCTGCCTCTGCAGTGCAGAGCCTTTCCCGGGAATGGCCCCAAAGTGGCCAAATATGGAGCAGCAGGTTGCAATCCGAGCAGGCTTACCTGGGAGCAAACCCCATCGAAGACAGTGGGGTGTATTTCTGAGTAGATCTGTAAAGGCGTGCGCCACTAAGCCCGTCTCTCAGCTCAGGTGCTAAGCCAAAGGACAGGGAGAAATCTGGGGGGGGGGAGTTGGATGCTGTAAGCAGGGTCCGTGAGAGGGGGTGCGGGGGGGTACATTGTGCCTGGCCCAGGGTCAAAAAGGGGGCCTGGGAACCAATGGGAGGGCGAGAGTCGGAAATTTCCTGGGCTCTAGAAAACGTATTCTCATTTGGTGTACTGCCTCGGTTTCGATCTCGTGGTTCGTAGAAATGACGACTCGAGCATCCTGAAATTGTGATCCAGTAATGGAAAGGGAGGGGCCCGAATGGAACGTGTCCCCCCGCCCCGGGGGAAATTCCTCCCTGGGTGCCGCAGCCCCCCCCCCGACAGGGGCAGCAGCTTCGACCGTGTCCTAACGTGTGTGCAAAAGCTCTGGGCAAACGTTTCTGCTTCGGGCTCCGCACAATCGGTGAGCCGGCCGTGCGCATCTGGGAAGATGATTTTCCCAACAAGGAAGAGAATATTTTGTCCGGTCAAGTGGAGGTCTATGAGGGGGACGTTGCAGAGCTAGGTGCAAATTCAGCCCCGTGAGTCTGAAGAAACATGGACGTTGTGCTTTCCCTTCTGATCCGGGGTCTTAAGACAGCGATGGGAAGTGTAGTTGTGGGGAGGGACAGAGGAGCATTCGGCAGTTTCCAGCTCATTTCTGGGCTTGATCCATGAGAATCAAATTGATGTGCTTTTGTTTTGTCCCAATGGGGGGTATTTTTGGTTAAATGGCACTGTGAGTTAGGACGCAATCCGAACCTGGAGTTAATGGCTGGTACAAGGGCCACCGTAAAGCCTGTTTGGACCACTCTCGAAGTCGGGGAGGATGGCGCATGTCCGTGTGCCGGCCTCCCTGACTCCGAGAGTGGTCCAAACATCCTTGACGGTGGCCCTCGTGCCGGGCAAACTTTGTTGGTCTCAGAGCGCAATCCTAACCTGGAGTTGGGCCGGCACAGTCAGGCCAGCAAAGTTTGTCTGGCGCAAGGGACACTGTAAAGCAGTGGTGGATCTAGGGGGGCAGGGGGGGCAAGAGCCCTGGGCGCCATCTTGGGGCTGTCTAGGGGGGCGCCAGTGGCCCCCGCAACATTGTGTTGGGACCAGCTGCGAGTAGACCAGGGCTCCCTCTAGGGAGCCCAGGTCTACCCAGGGCTGCTTCTGGTGGGTAGACCTCGGCTCCCATGGGGGCGCACTTCTATTGGGTGCCCTGGGCACCATTTTGACTAGGTACGATCCTGCTGTAAAGTCTGTTTGGACCACTCTCGGACTCAGAGAGACCAGCACATAGTCATGCAGCATCCTCCCCGACTCCGAGAGTGGTCCAAACGTGCTTTTATTTACGGTGTCCCTTGTGCCAGCCACACTTTGCTGGTCTAACTGTGCCAGCCTTACTCCGGGTGAGGTTTGCGCCCCGAGTCTGAACCAGAGACACTACACAGACTGGGATCATCTGGAGGAACTGGGCTCCTGAAAGTGGCTTGAGGAACGGGGAGAGACTCAGGAACAAGCTGGGCTCCCGACGTCTCATGGGAACAGGGGAGAAAATGACCAGAGGAACCATCTGCAATTTCCACTGGGCTAGACAACCCCGGGCACTGTATGGATTTTCCTCTTAGGCCTGACTGAGCAGCAGGGAGATCGGTGGCGTCAGACATCAACTGAGCGGCGGGTTTGGTAACGAGCTTTTCGCGCTCTGGCCTGACGCAGCAAACCCACTGCTTGCCCCCCCCCCGCCAGCTACGGACTTTGCAATAAAGACAGGACTGTGTCGACAGACAATGGAGCTGGCATAGTCATCACCCCTCACAGTTCCTGATATGCGCAGGCCCTCCGTGGGGGACCAGCTGAAGAACCGCAGTTTGCGATCTTTGGGGAGGCGTCCGAAGCCCTTAGAAATGGAGCGGCGGGAGAGCGCGAACAGGCAATCGTCGATATTTCTTGACCTAGCATGGGGTGAGCCTGTGGCACTCCTTGCCACAGGATGTGGGGGGTGGCATTTGAGCCGGACCCCTTGCAAATGGGGGTTGGATCAATAGACGGAGGAGAAGCCCGTCGCGGGTTACAAGCTGCGGTGGTTTTAAAAGGTGACCTCAGAATGCCAGGCACAAGGGGGGGTGGCCACAGGATGCAGGCATCTTGTGGTCTCGTGTGCTCCCTGAGGCATTTGGTGGGCCACTGTGAGATACAGGAAGCTGGACTAGATGGGCCCTTGGCCTGATCCAGCAAGGCTCTTCAGGTGTTCTTATGTTCTTATAATAACCAGAATAGTAACTTAACACCGAACGAAGCTTCTAGTCCTCATGGCTGCATCCGACAGCAGCTCCTTGCAAGAGCTTTCAGCTTTGCAAGTTCTCTCTCTCTCTCTTTCTCTCTCTCTCTTACATTTTGGGGCCCCTCCCCCCCAAAAAAACCCTGAGAACAAAGCCTCTTGGGGTTCTTGGAGTATGTGTGTGTGTGTGTGCGCGCACACTTCTCTCCTGAGCATTACAATTATAGCCGCAGCTGGCCTAGCTGCGCACACACACAATCACAAGCACCCCCCACCCAATCACTGCCTCCCCCCCCCGCTCAAAGAATGATGTCACTAGCAGCCAATCCCAACATCTCACTCTTGTCCCAAGTGGTAAAATGTTGTATTTTTTTTCCTGGGGGTGGGAGGCTCAATCATAAGCTGGGAGGGGGCACAGGGAAGAGAGTTCTCCTGCTGTTTAATCATTAATTTCAACAAAGATTAGGGTTTGGGATTTTTTTTTTTGGTCTGGGGTGGAAGAATTGGGTTGGGTCATTTCTAGAAAATTCCACATCTTGGAGTGGGGAAAGGAAAAGACACTGACTTGACACTAAGACAGTTGCGAGACTTTTCCAACCTTGACACAAGCACAACAGCCGCACAGCCCTCCCTCTTTCCAGCGCCCCGTCTTCCCACATTTTCAATATGGCTGCTCTAGGTGCTTCGTGACTCACCTGGAATTGGCTCGCGACCCACTGATGGGTCCCGACTCGTCGTTTGGGAACCACTGCCTTAGAGGAAAGGAGTGGGGACATACAAAATGTGGGGGAAACAAACAAACAAACAAACAAACAAACAAACAAACAAACAAACAACTCCTTGGAGGGAATTCGGGGCCCCCACACCACAGGAAGGGGGTCCCTGCAGGGTGTGGGCCCAGGGCCTGCGGCAATGAGCTGCTGGCATTGCGCATAGTGGTACAAGCCCGATATACACAGGCACACAAGCATGCACTGAAATGCTGATCTTCTCGAGAAAAAGTCCCTGTTTGTGCACGGTGGGTTGTCCCTGGGCGCAGATAGGGCAGCCTGGATGTGGGGCAGAGGAAATTATCTCGGACCCTTTCCCAAATCCGGCAAGTTCAGCACGCATCAGAAACACACTGGACACTGTACCAGATCTGCAGAAGTTCATCCATCTCTCTCTGTCTCTCTCTCTCTCTCTCTGTGAAACGCACAACCACATCGACACACACATGTCAGTTTCAACAAGGCCCCTGGGAGCGGCTGGTTTCCTGCCCTGAGCTTCCCCAGTTCCAGATGAGCCGGTTCCACCGTGCACAAGGGTGTGAACCTAGTGATTCACGCCGGCGCACTGTGTAATTAATGCCCGCACGCCGCACCTGCTCAAAGCTTCCACCATAAGGCGCAGCAGAATGCGACATGGGAAGAGGGTGTGTGTGTGTAATCTTTGGAAAACGGAGGGGACTTGTAAGGGGGGCTGGCTGGGGGTCGTCGGCCAACTTAAAAGGGGGGAAGGAGGATGGCCCCTCTGCCGATTCCCTCCGAAGACGTCCTTTCCATTAGGAATGTGAAACTGCTGCCAACGGGGTCAGACTCTGGGCCAGTGAGCTTGATGCGGTCGGGCACTGGCTGGCAGCAACCGTTGCAGATCTCCAACACCTGGGCCTCCCTGGCTTGCCTAACCGGTGATCTCACACTGCACCGCACCACCTCCCCAAAGAGCCTCATGGGGCATGGAACTGCTCCTCTGTTGGGGGTCGGGTGGGAGTGGGGCATACAGACCTTGAAAGAGTGATTCCCAAACCGTGGGTTGGCACTCCGCCAGCGGGTCGCCAGCCAATTTCAGGTGGGTCGCAGAGCAGCTAGAGCAGCCCCCACTGAAAAAATGGAGGATGCTGGAGTAAGGTTCAGCCCTTCTTGCGGAAGGCAGAGAGAGGCAGTGATGTCATGCAGGGGGTACGCGGGGGTACGCGAGTACCGGTTTCTAGGATTACAGCTGGCCCCGCCCATTCACCCGCCCACTCGTCGACTCCGCCCTCCTCAACATTTGAATTTCCTGCATGTTTGAGTTGCCTGCATGTCCTCAGAGCCAGGCAGGCAGGCAGGCAGGCAGCGAACGGAGCCTTTCCTTTCCTTGCCACTGAAAAATGAGTTGCTCTGGGGTTTTAACATGATGCCAGTCCTCCTTAACGTGTCCTGGGGGTGCTGTGGAATACCATTGCAACTGTTGGGTCAGTTTAAAATCATCTGAGGCCTCAAAAAGGGCTTTTTTATGTCACTTCCTGCCACGACATCACTTCTGGCTTATGACGTCACTTCCGGTGGGCGGGTCCCGACACATGCCAATCAAAAGTGAGTACCTGTTCCTAAATCATTTAGATGACACCACTGGAGAGAGGGTTCATCCTTCAAGGGGAGTGTGCAGAAGGGCTGTGTGTGACACCGGCATGACACACACCTGAGATGACACACAGAATTCCAATGACCAGCCTATGCGCACACAGGCGCTCATCCTGTTGTGGGCAGCTCAAGAGGCGCCCGCCTGCGTGAGTCACTCACAACGGCAAAGCCTTGTCTGATGCAAAGGGTTGCTAACACGACCTCATTCGGGCCAGAGGGCACACAACCCCCCCCCCCCCGAATTTCAACACTCCCCCCCTCTTTGGTCGGCACATTTCTTGTGCGCCTTTTGAACTGTTCCGATCTACATCCCCTTGCCCGGGAATATCACAGCTGCTCAGCACTTACTGTGTGCTCAGCACATTGACCTGCAGACTGGTGTGTGTGTGTGTGTGTGTGTGTGTGTGTGTGTGTTGTGTGTGTAGATTTATTTATTTATTTAATGAATTTCTACCTCGCCTTTTCTGCCTCCAAGGCAGCTTACTGTCAAATAAAAGACTCCGGAATAAAATTAAAGCCATGCCAAATAAAACTAAGCAATATTAATTGTTTTCAAACAATGTTAAACCAACTTAAACAAGCACGAGCTAAAATTAAAAACGGTGGCAAACGATTAAAAGCAGCCTGGGAAGGTGAGGAGCACAACACCTTCGAGCGTTCTCATTATAGAATTTTTTTTTTTTTTAAAGTCTTGGGCCAAAAAAGTCTGGATTTTGGAATATTCCGGATGTCCGGATAAGGGATCATCTCCTTGTACAAAATTGCAATGCAGAAGTTTTGCAATGTGCCGATGTTTACAATGCGCCGATGTTTACATAGCAATGCCCACCGCTATGATAGATGGGAGTACTGCAAATTCTCTCCATCATCACAAACCCTCTGCTGCCCTCCCCAAAGTCAACCTCCCCACAACTCAATAAGAAGAGCCCTGCTGGATCAGGCCAAAGGCCCGCCTAGTCCAGCTTCCTAAATCTCACAGTGGCCCACCAGATACCTCAGGAAGCCCACCTGACCACAAGATGCCTGAATCCTGTGGCCACTCCTGCCCTTGCATCTGGCATTCTGAAGTAGCCTACTACTTCCAACATAAAGAGGTTGCACCACCCATCACGGCCTGTAGCCCGCGATGGACTTTTCCTCCAGAAACCTGTCCAATCCCCTTTTCAAGGCACCCAGGCTGGACGCCATCCCCACCTCCTGTGGCAAGGAGTTCCACAGATGAATCCGCTGGGTAAAAAAAAATGTATTTCCTTTTATCTGTTCTAACGTTTCTCTGGGTTCCACTTCGTCCCAGTTTGCAATGGGTTCCTCAAGGGATCGAGCTGCCCTACGGGGATCCCCCAAGGCGCTGGAGGAAGAGGAGGCAACCCCCCCCCCCAGGCCTCCGTCCCGGGGGTTTCTCTAGCCCCCCGCCTGGCTCGCAATGAATGGAGCAGACTCTGGCCCGGGTCACGTGCTGCCCCTCTTGCGTCACATTCTCCGGGACAGCCGGGCCGGCTTCCGATTGGCTGCCGATGATGTCACCCTACAACCCTTCTTGGTTCTCACCCCCCTCCCTCCGCCTTCTCCCTTCCCCGTCAAAAGAGACTCGCAGCACCGGAGTCCTGGAAAGGGGGAGGGCAAAAAAAGCACAACAACATCCAAGCGGAGGAAGGACAACAAAAGGGGCCAGGGATGCGACTGCGGGGGGGTCCCAAGTGAGCCCCCCCTCCAGCCCCACACCGGGAGCGAGACCCCCATTTCAGCCGTAGGGTCTAAGGCAGGTGAGCGAGAGCTCGTGCCAGTTTGGGGGAGCTTGCGAGGGGTGCGGTGGGGCGGGGGCGCAAGGGGGGTCAGTAGGGCGTGGGGGCATTGGGGGCGCGGGGTGGGGTGGGGCGCACGGAGGGCACAGAGGCGCCTCGAAAAGGTGGTGTCCTTCTGATGGTGTGTGGGGTTTTTTTGGGGGGGCAGAGGGTGCCGGCATGCCCGGGGGACTCCCCTCCAAGGGGACCCAGCAGAGGGGTCCGGTGGCCCACCGGAGGAAGGGCCCTTGCAGGGGTGGAGGATGGTTGCAAGGGCAAAATAAGGAGAGGGGATTTGCGGGGGGGGGGGATCCGGGAGAATCAACGCTGCTTCCTGCGGAGGTGTTTGTGGTGGCTGCTGCACTGGGGTGCGTGGGAGGTGCTTTTGGGGTGCGTGGGAGGTGCGAGCACGGGGTGGGGGGGGCGATGCCAGGCTGCCGAGGGAGCTGGGGTGCTGTGCTGGGGTTGGGGGGGGGAGGTCCAGACATTCCGCTTGGCCAAGGAGAGGGGAGCAGGTGGGCAGCTCTGCCCTGACCGCTGTGGGATGACATGTGGGGCTATTTTCGGGCGGTGATGCCAGGGCAGGTGGGTGGCTGGGCTTTATATAGAGGCGGGCGCAAGCAGGGTGGGCACGCATGTTCCGGGCTCTCTCTCTCTCTCTCTCTCTCTCTCTCTCTCTCTCACACACACACACACACACACACACACACACACACACACACACACACACACACACGGACCTCTGCACAGGAGGCAAGCATCCTTGGGGTTCCCTGTCTGGCCTGCATGTATGGGACCTGCTCCTTTGTGGGCACCTCTGCCACAGGCACCTTCGTCTTGCCACAGGGGGTCAATCGTGCCAGCCTCCCTCTCACCTGCGTCCCCTCTCTCTTAGCATCCCCCCACTCCCTTGCACTAGGGGTTTTTAAAACCAGCCTACCTGGCAGGCTTGTTGTAAAGGCCTTGCAAGGGGAGATCATGGATGCGGCAGGTGTGGAACTCCTTGCCACTGGATGCAGAGCGGACCTTTCGCATCGAACTGACCCCTGTCGGGGACAGGGCACTGGGTGCGAAGGGCGTTGGGTCTGATCCAGCCTCCCGGTTTATCAGCCTCGCCCCGCACCAAGAGGCCATTTTTCCTTAAACGCGCGCCTGGAATGTTGTCCCAGGCAAGGCACGCAGGACTTAGGAAGCAGGTTGGTGTGGCAATCTGGGGTTGCCACACAGCCTGCCAAATCCGGTGTGCATGCACACACAAATGCCTTCGACACCAGGGTGCAGGAAATAAACAAGCTGTCGGATGACGCGCTATAACCATTGTCACATCGACACAGATCGCTGGCCCTCCCTGGGCTTTCCTGGGAGTAAGCCCCGGTGAGCACAGCAGGGGCTTACTTCCGAGTAGACACAGCTGGGCTTGGGCTGTGGGTGATTTAATTGAGAGGTGATTGGGCAAGCAATCGCAGTCAACCCAAGAGCTACTCGGGAGTTGCAGGCGAGCACCAGGCGTCTCAGGGTATGTGGATCGGGGCCCATGTTGCAAAATCCCGACAGACGTTTCCTTTCTGTTCCCAGCTGAAATTACACCCTTGGATATAGATCCTGCATGTGTCTCGCGAATGGGCTCTGTTCCCTTACACACCAAGGTTGCCTTGTTTGTGCGAACCTGTGGCCTTCAGGTTGGCATGCGCTGGCTTCAGCGCACCTGGAGTGTCGCCCGTTGTCAAGAGAGCTGGTTCCCTCTGGGGCGGGTGGATGTGTTGTGGCAAAGAGACTGGTTTCTATCTTGGCTCTGCTGGTCTTATAAGAAGCCTTTCCTCTCGGCCTCAGTTTTCCCCATCTGTAAAATGGGGAGACTCATACTTGGGTGTCTTGCAGTTGCAAATCTCCTGGCCGACCCAGTTAACTGGATGGCCCACATTCTTTTATTGCAAGTATTTTTTTTAACCTTTGCTATCCATTCCCCTCCCCCCCCCACACACACCTTGTGTTCTTTTGTGTTGTGCCTCCCTTCCTTGCTGGCTTTTTGCTCTCAACTAAAATGCCTCCCCATGTTGCACTTTTTCCTTGTGGGATGTAGAAGCAGCGTGATTTTTCCAGGGCCTGTGGAAATCCCCTTTGGCCTCGCGCAACCCACCCCATGCGCCAACACCAACACAGCATGTCTGGGGCCAAGTGGTGAGCTCATGGGGTGAAACCTGAGCAGACAGATGCCCTCATTGGGCGCTGCCAGGCGGCGAGCTCAGGACGGTATTTTTGGAGACAGTGCACTCGGGCAAGGAAGGAGCAGAGCAATATCCCACAGCGAAGTGGGGAAGCGACAGGGCAACAGTGCACGCCTCTGGGTGAGTGTCGGAGGGGCAGGAACGCATGCACAAAGCAAAAAAACCCCGCGCATTGGAAGTGTGCGCCGATCTGCACCCGAGGGGGGTGGTGCGCAAACCCGAAGATTCGTGCAGAGTGCAAAGCAGGGCACTTTGTCCTGCAGAGGTGGTGGGGGAATTTCTGTGCGAAGGGGGGGAGCATAGATGCACAAGGTGCTTCGAGCTCTGCGATGGTTGGTGCACCTCTCTTCACAACACCCCTGCAAGGTAGGCGTGGTGGAGGAAGAGCGGTTTGCCTCAGGTCAGTCCACTGAGCTTCAGAAGGCGTAAAAGAGGAGGGGAGAGGGACTAACCGCCATTGGACTAATGTTTTTGAGGACAGAATGGGCGCATTTGTGCACTCAGAGGAAGCACACACCAGCTTGGACACAGGTGTCTGAGCACATGTACGTGAGCGAGCGAGAGAAACAGAGGGCGTGTGTGCCTCTCCTGGCTCTACAGGTCGGTGTTTTCAGGCGTGCTAGTGTTTTCACGGGCGTTTTCAAGCATGCAAAGGTGCGCACTGTTTGCACGAGGGCACCTGCTAGTGTCGCTGCCTGCGTTTGTGAGTGCGGGAGCCATGGGGGGGGGTGCTGGCTGGCAACCTCCGCAATGCAGAGGAGCTGTGGAAAATCTTTCTGGCAAGAACAAACGGGGAAAAAAAGGTCCCTGCCCCTAGGAGCTTACAGGTTCCAGGCTGAGAGTGGGGAAAAACAAAAATCGGAAGGTCTGAATGGCAGCTTATTTTGGGTGGAGGCAGGATTATCTTGCTGGGGGAGAAGGGGGCCGAAATGGTTGTGTGCTGATGCTTTGAAGCTGGCAAGAGAGAGCTAGCTTTTAAACAGGATCCGCACCCAGATCTCGTGGGATTTTGGAGTTTGGCTGGTGCACAATTCCCAGCTAGAAGAGGGTAAGGAAAGATGTTATTGCATTGATCTGTGGCACACTCAGAAGGGGAGACACCTCATGTCTATATTTAGAGATGAGCTGTGCTGTTTGTGTAGTCGCAGTCCTAAACACACTTACTTGGGAGGAGGTTTGTTTGAATTAAGTGGGACTCCCTTCTGAGTACAGTCTATACCCTGAGGCCTGGGCTATGAGAAGCCATGCAACCAATTAGGACACCACAACCTCATCAGATGACCTTAGACAAGCCCCTCCCCCTCAGCCTCAGTCTTGCCCATCTGGGAAATGGGCATTAATCAAAGAATCACCAAATAATTATGGAGCTGTTTTAACCTTGCAGCCGAGTCCATGCCATTGACCCTAATTAATGGGGCTTACTCCTGAGTAGACACGCCTAGGCATGGGCTCTTTAGTTGTGAGCCCTTTGGCAACAGGGAACCAGTTACTAAGGAACAGGGCCATCAGAAAAGAGGCATTTGCTTTGTTCCTTAGTGTACGCTGCTGAGGCTGCAGCCACATGCAATACTTTCCTGGGAGTAAAGTCTCGCTGAACACATTAGGATTTACTTCTGAGTAGACATGCCGACAGAGTGAGCTCCCGTCGCTTGTCCCAGCTCCTGCCAACCTAGCAGTTCGAAAGCACCTAAATGCAAGTAGATAAATAGGGACCACTTTGGGGGGGAAGGGAATGGCGTTCCATGCGCTACGGCGTAGAGTCAGGCTGGCCACATGACCACGGAAGCTTGTCCTCGGACAAAACGCTGGCTCTACAGGCTTTGAAACGGAGATGAGCACCGCCCCCTACAGGCGGTCGTGGGGAAACCTTTACCTTTTAGACATGCCTAGGACTGCACAGGGAGCAGAATATCGCCGGCATGGGCCTGCTTAGATTTCCAAAAGCCCTAAAAACGTGGAAGTTAAAAGGGTCAGGGAGCAGGAGGAGGCCTGAGGTATTTTTGATATGTCCACCCCCACCCTTCCTCCGAGGAATTTGGGGCAGAAATGCGAGGCTTTCCCCCCCTCATGTATTCTCACAACCTCCCTGCAGGGCGGGCTGTATCTCTGAGCGTGTCTGCCCAGCTCGCCCACCGGGCTGCAGGGCTGAGCAGCCCAGGCTCCCAGTCCCAAGCTCTAACCACTAGGCCACGCTGGTCACTGAGAGCCAGTGTGGCCTAGTGGTTAGAGGTGGTGGGCAGGCCCTGTGGTTGCCCCCCCGTCTTGTGACCAAGGAAAGGTGGTGTGGTTGCCGTGGCGCTTTTGGTCGAGGAGGGGCCACCGCCCCCCCCCATACGGCACTGCGCTGGCTGTTGTGTCTGATTTCTCCCCACTGCCTTGGCTCGCAGTGTGTGCTGGATGGAAGCAACAGCACTGTCTCCCTGTGTTAGTGTCACACGTAGAGGCTCCTTCCCAGATCCCCCGGGGAGAAGGAACCGGTCGAGTGTATGGGGAGGGCTGGAGATTGATGGGGGTGGGGTGGGGGAGGCAGAGAGCCAGCAGACCAAGCCAATGGAGGAAACAGGAGAGGGGTGGAGGGGTGGGGCCGTGGGGGGCTGTGTGGGGCTACCCACAAAATCCGTGGGGTGGCGGAGGACAGAACGGGCATCTCAGGAGAAGGAGGGTTGGGCATTTGCTCTCTGCAGCCCATGACATGTGTGGGGCAGAGTCATTTGCCTAGGGAGGCTGGCCGAGGGAAGGGCAATGGGGCGAGGGCAAGGTGGGGAGGTTGTGGGGGTGGAAATAGGGGTGGAAAACTGGAACTGCTGTGGGCATAGCGGGGATGTTAGGGGGCTGATAAGGGGGGGGAACGGGGAGGTTGCGGGGAGGACTCTGTGCCAAAAATCAGCAACGTGGGGCAGGAGAGAGAAAGAGAGCACTCCCCACACTGGAGAAAGGAATGGGGTGTTCAGAAAAGAGTTTGGGGGCTGGCAAAAAAACTTGTTTGGCCAGCCCTCCTTCTGGAAATCAAGGAGGGGCAAGTTTGGTTTGGGGCTGGGGCTGGGGTGGGGAAGGAGCTGGGGTCTGGGGTAGCAAAACCTTCCTCCTCCGGAGAACCCGATCTGCATGGCGTGGCCTATTTTCCCGGAACACGTGGGCTGGCTGATTGTGGGTATGTCTGCCCTCTTTCCTGAGCTGCCGTGGGGAGGAGGAATCAAGGCCTGCAAGGAGAAAGAGGGGGGGCAATGGGGCTGGAGTGCCTCCCAATGCATTTATTTATTTGCCCCTGTGCTATGTTTTTCCATCCCCTTCCCCAGAAGATATTTATCTTCTGTGTGTTTTTCGGCTGGCTGTGGCTTCGTGGCTGTCTCTGCCAGAGGTGCGCATCACGCGTCTATGCGCACCCTTGGCTCCACACCCGCCAGCAGAATATCTATGGATCCCCCAACACCCCCCCCCCAATTTCCTGCTTTGGGGAGGCTGCACCCCGGGGAAGGAAGAGAAAGTGTTTGCATCTTAATCACTCCTTGGCACATAGCTGGGGAGGGAAGGAGGCCTTTGAATTTTTCCCCAGAGCCCTGCAGGGAAATGTGGGGAAGGGCTGCGTGTGGCTTGATAAGGGGGCCTGGCTTTCGGAGCAGGGGAGGGGGCGGAGAAACTGCGTCAAGGCTTGGGGAAGAGGGGAGCGGGGAGGGAAAAAGGAGGTTGATCCAAGACTCCCCCATTCCTCCTGCCGCAAGCAGAGGACATGACATGCCGTCAAGATCTGAGACGGGGGGAAAAAAACACACCAAACGTGTTTGTCTTCCGTCACAGAGCGGCAAGGCTGAGGGTGACCCAATTTCGAGGCAGAATGTTTTCTTGAAAGGGGAGGGGAGATCGGGGCTTGAGCTCAGCTTTTGCTATGGCCATGTGGAAGCCTCAGCGGGTCTACTCTGGAGTAGAGCAGCCCCCAGAGCTGAGCTTGGCACAAGTGGCCAAAACTGTGGAAAAACTTGGGAATTACGAATCATGCCATCACGTTTTATCTAAGCGGTTCTTAAGCTTTGGAGCCCCGGGACCCACTTTTTAGAACGACAATCCGTCCGGGACCCACCGGAAGTGATGTCACGGCCAGAAGTGCCGCCATTCTGACGCCGGAGCCCGCTGCTTTCCCGAGAACGCAGCAATAAATTGGGTGATTTCTCGGCCGTTTTCCAACAGCAAAGGGAATCGGGAACAAAAAAAGGTTATTTACAACCCTGGCCCAAGCAAAACAGCCACACAGCCCTCCCCCTTTCCAGCATCCCGTCTCCCCATCTTTTCAAGATGGCTGCTCTCGGTGCTTCGCGGCCCACCTGCAGTTGGCTCGGGACCCACCGGTGGGCCCCCGACTCGTCGTTTGGGAACGAGGGTAATGTATCATCGGAAAGGTGATTTCATGCTGAACGGAGTGAGACAAACTGCACGGGAGTCTCCAAATCCTATCGAGAGTTGTGGCCGATGGACCCGAAAAATGTTGTATTTATTGACTTGATTGAATTTGGTTTTGTGGGGGGTGGCTACGCAACCTTCTTTGGCTCTTCTTTGGGTGGCCGACGGCTTGGCTCCACCACGGGGTTGTCACCAGTGGTGTCAGTCAAATGATTTAGGAACAGGAACTCACTTTTTGATTGGCACTTGTCGGGAACCTGGAACCAGCCACGGAGCCTGTTAGGATCCGGGATGCCCGTTCTGGTCCGTTCCCCCTGAATGACATCACTGGTTGTCACCAGCTCTTTTGACACCCCCTTCTCTCTCTCTCTCTCTCCCTCTCTCCCTCTCTCTCCTGACCCCCAGCTCACCTTTCCCGATGCCTCCCTCGCCCCTGGAAGAGCGGATCGGCGTGCTGCAGAGGCCCAAGACCTTGGCCTTGCGCCTGAACCACAGCTTTGCGCACAACGGTGGTGGCGCCGCCGAGAAGCACCAGCCCCCTCTGGCCCCGCCCCCGGCCCGCAAGCCGCCCGCCGGGGCCCCGAAGGGCTCCTGCGAAGAGGAGCCGCCGCCGCGCAAGGCCGTCCTCCAGCCCAACCACTCCCACACCATCGACATCAAGGTGACGGTGGGGGGCGCGCCGGGCCGGGGGCCGCCAGAGCGGAATGTCTCCCTGCAGCTGGACCTGAAGCAGGGGGAGAAGAAAGGGCCGGGGGGGCCCCAGCTGAAGGTCTTCCTGCCCCAGCCCAAGCTGAAGAAGCGCTCCTTCAAGGAGAACTCCAGGCCCGTGCTCGACACCTCGGCCAGCTCCTCCTGCCTCTCCAGCCCGGCCGGGACCATGCGCCCGCTGAAGTGCGGCTGCCGGGGGTGCTGGCGGCTCCTGCGCTGCGAGGAGGCCCCCCCCAAGCCCGGCCTGCGCAGCTCCCTGGGCTGCTTCGCCTGCCGCTCCGCCAGCCTGCGCACCTTGAGCGGCGCCAGTTGCAGCCCTCCCTCCGTCAAGAAGGTGGGCTGCCTGCCCTGCGCCCCGGCGGTGGCAGCTGCGGCCCTCCGCTCCCTGGCCTGCCTGGCCTGCAACCCCTCGGCCAAGTCGGTCAGCTCCTCCTGCAGCTTCTGCAGCAGCGACCCCATCGTGGCCTACGACCCCCGGGCGGGCGGCTCGCCGGCCCCCAGCAGCGCCTGGGGCGGCGGGGACGAGGAGGAGGACGACGACGACGACTACAGCGTCCGCACCATCTGGCCGGACGAGCTGGCCAGGAAGATGACCAAGTCCCGGGCACAGCAGGCGCCGGTCTCCCCCTTGATCCTGGACTGCCGGAACCTGATGGCGTACACCAAGAGCCAGCTGCAGGGGGCCATGCACTTCGGGGGGGCCGACGCGGCCGGGCGCCGGCGGCTGCAGCAGGGGAGGCTGGCCGTGCTGGATTTCATCGCGTCCCGGGGGGCCGCCGACGGCCGGGACTCCTCCCTGCAGCGCCTCTGGCCCAAGGAGCAGAACGGCCCGGAGCCCCAGCCCCCCAGCCCCCGCAAGCCCGCCCCGAACCTCCACCTGGTCCTCGACCTGCTGCACAAGGAGGGCGAAGAGGGGCCAGGCAGGAGAGGTGAGCCTGTGGGTCCTGGCCGCGTGGGGGGTGGTAGTGGTGGTGGGGCTGGGGGCAGGGCGGGGGGAGCAGCCCCCCCATCCAGGGGTGGCGCCACCTGAACGGGAGCTCGCGGCAGTGGCCTTGAGGAAGGATGAGGCCCGTTTGTGGGACTGGGTGGAGGGCTCAGTAGAACCTCCACCCAGAGGTGCAGTCTACCTCTAAGCACCGGGGCTGGTAGGAAGGAATGTCTGTGGGTCTGGGCAGCAGGGCTGGGGCGGAGCAGCCACATCCCTGCCACTATACATCAGCTACGAGGCGCATTCTTTTGAGCAAGGGGAGGTCCCTGTCCGCTCAGTGGAAGCAGTAGAGCCTCCTCGGCCAGGAGCAGCGTACCGCGAAATGCCAGCTGTTGGCAGCTGGACCACAGGGGAGGGCTGGCGTCTTCAGACACTGTCTGCGGCAGAAAGGGGGGGCGTGTCGTTGCTCGTTGCGATGTGCGGGGAGGGGGGACACACACACATGGGTGCATTCTTGCAGCGAGACGCAGCCGCCCAAAGCAGAGAGGGTAGACGTGGCCAGCCGTAGCGGCCGGCGCATGTTTCTAAAAGGGTAGGTGGTTTCGGGTTAAGATGTCAGCCCCTTTTCTTCGGTGACCTCATCCCAGCTGGATGGGCCAGATGGCAAAATCGGGGGGGGGGAGAGAAAAAGGGGAGATGTTCTTTCCCCCTTCCCCCCCCCCCCTTTTTTGCACCTGCTTCAACTCTCTTGAACCAGAATGAACTTGGTGCAGCTGTTAACATGACATCATCCCTCAGACCTTCTTTCACACTTGTGCCCCCCCTCGCCTTCTCCCCTCCCCTCTCCACCCCCCCCTTGAGATTGGCGGGGTCGTTTTACGCAGCTGATGCTGCCAAGTTGGGAAGAAACAGCACCCCCTGCCTGGGTCCTGGGGGGTGGGTGGGAAAAAGACCTACAGGTTGAGTTCCCCTTTATCTGGAAATCTGGGGACCAGATTCTGCACTGACTTCATGAGATATCTTGGGGATGAGGCCCAAGTCTGAACATGAAATTGATGTATGTTTCATATACGCCAGTGATTTTTTTCCGAACTGGGACCCACTTTTTTTATTATTATTAATGACATTATGTTGGGAGACTTTTAGGAGACTTATAAAAAATGAAAGACATTATCTATCTATCTATCTATCTATCTATCTATCTATCTATCTATCTAT
>JAJKFI010000133.1:1434497-1447773 GCA_029204185.1 Lerista edwardsae | reverse complement strand
TCTATCTATCTATCTATCTATCTATCTATCTATCTATCTATCTATCTGCAAAAGAACCTCAGTCCATTCCTTGTAATGAGGCAGCCCTATTGGATGGCCTCGAGAGGCTCGGTTACGTGACCCATCCTTCCTTCGCCTGCCCCCCACTACCTGTCATTAAAAAACATGGAGGGGGGTGGAAACAGACCAGACAGACAGGCCCTCACAGTTTTATCTCCCTCTATTTAGATAAGCTTGCAAACTGTAGGAGCTGGGCTGTTTGCAGGCAATTAGCGGCTGCCTTGCAAACTGCAGGAGCTCGGCTGTTTGCAGGCAGCTAGTGGCTGCCTTGCAAACTGCAGGAGCTCGGCTGTTTGCCGTGTTTTTCCTGCGGGTGGTGCAGCCTTAACCCTCAAGCGGAGGAACTGTGGGGTCCCACCAGACCCTTTGCAGGTTGCGCATCTGTTGCACATAGGTGATGCTCCAATGCGCCAGTGCATGGATTAAAAGAGGGGCCTGCCTGGGAGAGCCCAACGGTTGCATCCCGCTGGGGTTGTCGAAACGAAGGAGGCAGGATTAGGAGAGTTCGGCGGTGGAATGGGCAGAGTTAAGGTTAAATTGTTAAGGTTCATGCTCCTTCCTGGCCTCATCCTGCCTCCTTTGCTCTGTGCTTTGGCTGCAGGGAGTCTGATGGCGCCAGAGGCCGGCGAGGGCCCGGATGACTTGGGGCCACCGCTCACGCCGGACCTGGAGAACGCCGAGCTGAGCCCCATCCTGCCCTTCCTCTTCCTGGGGAACGAACGGGACGCCCAGGACCTGGAGCGGATGCTGAGTCTCAACGTGGGCCACGTCCTCAACGTCACCACCCACCTGCCCCTCTACCACGCCGACAGCGGGCGCCTCTGCTACAAGCGCCTGCCCGCCACCGACAACAACCGCCAGGACCTGCGCAAGTACTTCGAGGAGGCCTTCGAGTTCATCGGTACGGTCAAAGTCCGGAAGGAAGACACCACCCCCTGGTGGTGGGAGGGGGGAGGGTCTCTTGGCCGGCCTCTCCGACTCCGAGAGTGGTCCAAACGCGCTTTACGGCAGCCTCACTGTGCTGGCCAAACTTCGCTGGCCTCAGTGTGCCGGCCTGACTCCAGGTCAGGATGGTGCCCTTAAAAGCTTTCAAAGTGTACCAGGTAGGCGATATAGGTGCGACGGTGTCGGCAGATGCAGCCACAGTGTTGTTTCCAATTGGAAAAGTTGTCTGTTTTAATTTCTGGGAAACAGCTGAAACACCAAAACGTGGTCTGTTTGCTGTGTTTTTATTCAAGTATTTTAAACCCGCAAAAGGGGGCGTTTTGTGTTTTTATACGAATATTTTAACCCCCAAAAGGCAGTGCTTTGCATTTTTATGCAGTGTTTATTATTATTATTATTATTATTATTATTATTATTATTATTGGATTTATATCCCGCCTTTCTGCCGGAAGGCACTCAAGGCGGCATTACAACACGACATAATAAAATACAGAATTTAACAAAAAAAAAAATTAAAATTAAAAACAATATTAAAACAATACAATTTAAAATTTAAAAAACAACAAGCCCCGTGTATCATAAGATATAATCAAATTATAAAAGTGTAAAAACCAGCCAGCCAGTTTAGCAAAAACAACAACAACAACAACTACCCTGTATATAAAAAGGTAAAGGTTTCCCCACGACCGAATGGTCTAGTCGTGACCGACTGTAGGGGGCGCTGCTCATCTCCGTTTCAAAGCCTGTAGAGCCGGCGTTTTGTCCGAGGACAAGCTTCCGTGGTCATGTGGCCGGCGTGATTCTACGCCGTAGCGCATGGAACGCCGTTCCCTTCCCACCGAAGTGGTCCCTATTTATCTACTTGCATTTAGGTGCTTTCGAACTGCTAGGTTGGCAGGAGCTGGGACAAGCCACGGGAGCTCACTCCGTTGCGCAGTCTTGAACTCCCAGCCTTCCGGTCGGAAAGCCCAGCAGCAGCGGTTTAACCCGCTGCGCCACCACGTCCCCTCACCCTGTATATGCCATGTATACACCCTGTATATACCATGATGGTATTATTCGAAAATACCAAGATTTTCCCAGTTTGGGGCAGTCGTGGTGTTACCCCCTCTGTGCGTGTCACCTGGTGTGTCCTGCGCCCCTTGCACCCCCCCCGGCGACACCAGTGTCCTTAATGCTACTTTCCCTCTCCCTTACTCCAGAGGAGGCGCACCAGAGCGGCAAAGGGGTCCTCATCCACTGCCAGGCCGGAGTCTCGCGCTCGGCCACCATCGTCATCGCCTACCTGATGAAGCACACGCTCATGACCATGGGCGACGCCTACAAGTACGTGAAAGGCCGACGGCCCATCATCTCCCCCAACCTCAACTTCATGGGCCAACTGCTGGAGTTCGAGACGGACCTCAACGCCGGCATCACGCCCCGCATCCTGACCCCCAAGCTGGCCGGGGTGGAGACGGAGGTGTGAGCCAGATTCGTGTGGGGCGGGGCGTGCAGAGGGGCTGACCTCTGCGGATCTCAGGGCTGGGACAAGGGAGGGAGGGAGGGCGTGCAATAAGGGACCGAGGGACTCCTTGAGACTTGACGGCAAGGCGACGGAGACAGCGAACAGGGACTGGGGCGGGATTTGCTCCGTCTACAGCACCATTGGAGCACAGGCATCGCTGCCCTTCGTATTTGGGGCGGGGGGATCTCGCTTCTGCCCCGAACAATGCTGGCTTCTGAACACTTTTTTTTTGTACCTGGGGATCCAGCGTGGGGTGGGGTGGGGTGGGGTGGACGGGCTTCGAGGCCGTGTGTGGGGTGTGTGTGTGTGCGATCTTGCTGGACTTAATTTATTGGGGGTGGGGAGTGCTTGGTGTGTGTTGGGTTTTTTGGGGGGGGCACCCTGCCCCCCTTTTGGCTCTAGTTCCAAACTGTGGAAGGATTTGGGGCAGGGTCCCAAGGGGGCAAAACAGAGGGAGGGTTCTGCAGATAGCACTGAGGGTGGGCGGGTGAGACCCTTCCCCTCTCTCCTCCACCATTATCAGATATTAAATACTCAGGATCCTTTCAGGATGGGAGGGGGAAGGAACCCATTTACAATGCCTCTCCCCGTCCTTTATGTGGGGGGGGGAGCCCCCTTGATCTCCCCTCCACCTTTATTATCCATTGAGACTGCCTCCCCCTTCTTAGCCTCCCTTGACCGAAACCACCAACCTGTTTGTACAGACCCTTCAAGGACAATATGGGGCGAGCTCAAGATGGGCAGAAGGGGGTGGAGGGAATGAAGCTCATCTCCCCCCCCCCCAATGTAGCAGAGTCCCTCCCTTTCCCCCACCCCCTTCTCAGGGTAATACAATGAAACTGGACTTGTTTTTCATTAAGGGATTTTGGGTGCGGACCTTTTTCCCCAGGCAGTAGGGGAGGGGAGCTGGCGGTTCTTCAAATGGGGAGGGGGGCTGCAGGAACGTTCATCCTGGATGCTCCATCCAGCAGGGGAAAAAAAAAAAAGTCCCCCCTCTTCTCCGCAGATTTTTTCCCGAATCCAAGGACCTGGAAACTCAAGTCTCTCAGATGCAATATGTATATACCGTATATATTTTCTGTGCGTCGGTGGCTTTTTAAGTGTTCCTCTCCCTCGTTGCCCCCCCCCAAAAGAGCTAGCTGGGGTGGGGGCTTTTGCATGTTGCCATGGTCTTCCATCCGTTCCCATTCTCAATCTTTTGCCTGGAGGGGATTCGAACCCAGCACCAGCACAGGGACCTGTGGCAGGGGCGATTGGGGGCTTTTACGGGTGGGGCAGGGCCAAGTTGTAGGGAGGGGAAGACTTTCACTCTTCCCACTCCCTCCTTCCCAATGCACAACAATTAACCAGCAAATTGTGGTGTCCTGGCTTATCACAGCTGCCCTGCTCCCACGTAGATATATTTAAATATAGGAGTGATAGTCCTTCCCATCTGTAAGGATCCCCAAAATTCAACTTTGCTACCACTCTAGCCAACCCATATATTTCTGTGTTGGAAAAGGTGCACACATATCTGCCACATAGGTGGTTCAGAAAGGTAGCTTTTAATACCCCAAAGGCCTGCACTCTTCCTCCGCCTTCCCCAGCAGATTAAACTCACTGGAGTCAGCACGAGGCTGAGAACTACATTCATAAAGCCTCAATGAGCTAGACAAGCCCCCTGATTAATCCGGGGGCACATCTGACAAAAATCAGAGCTCCTAAATATTACAGATGCTCCTTTTTCTTTTTCTACATCAACACAGAATCCCTCCCAGGGGTAGTGTACCACTGTGCTTGTTTCTGGAGATAAACCTCAATACGTGAAGCTGGTCTTCCACCTACAATTCCCCCCCCCCCCAATATTCGGTCTTGGGAAAAGTAGCAGCAACTCAAGCGTTCGGAAATATTTTTGAATCAGGTGGAATTTCCGGTTGAGAATAAGTGATTAAATGACAGCTCTTCCATGCTAGCTTCAGAAAGGGGGCTACTTGTATTCTAATTTGCCTTGCCTCACCCACCCCAGTCTGCCCCACTGCCTTGCACTACAGATCTATGGTGGCGTCTTAAGTGTGCAACAAACACAACTGATGACCTCCTTTGTTGTCCTTTAGTCTCCCCTTTCGAGTGTTTTGTAGTTAAAACCACGTCCCGTCCCGTCCCCCAACAATTGGGCTGGAAGCCTCCGTGATCAGAGATTATAAGGTTTGTCCTCAACTCCAGCCATTTCTCTTTGAACCTTGTCTTTGTTATTTATTGGGCCGAATGATCCGGCCCCCACTGTAATTTATTAAACGTGATCTTTCTCTTTTTTGTAACCAGTCTCTTGCTCTCTCTTTGGGGTGGGGAAGGAGAACTGAGTTTGGCCAATGTTTCATAGACCACTCCTGGGGGCTTCTTTGGAAGCAGCACTGCCAGCAAAACTACAAGTTCCTAGTCCACAGCGAGGAGCGCCAGCCTGGCTACCTAAACATACACACGGACACACACACCACCCCCAATGTTGCTCATTTGCAGCCCCGAGAGAGAACCAGCTGGTGTTTCGTAACACTTCGTGACCTGACATGGTCGCCTGCAGATTAATGTTAACTCGTCCTAGCTGAGCAGCTTGTTCCAAACCCACATTACGAATACCCCAGGGGGTTGCCCAATACATGCAGGGGGTGCTGCAGGAACTGCACCTGTGGAGTGGAATGCCTACTGGTAGCACCGACAGTTGGTTTACATCATTCCCATCCACATCAATCACCGGTTGAAACTCCAAGTTTCGGGATGACAGAGCTCTCAATTCCTCCTTCGAATGCCAAAATTAATCACGTGAGGTTTCGATGGTGTAACTTCCCTATTAAATTTGCACATGGGCCCAGCCTCTTGGCTTTTGAGAGGTTGAATGCAGGCCTCTCGAAGCCAGCTTTGGCACAGGAGAGGCATTCCCTGCTGCCAGCAAGCCAGAAGACAGGATCCCTCTTCTGGCTGGTAGAGGCATTCCCCATTCTTCCGCCTGCACAAGGGAGGGAATGCCTCTACAAACACAGTTTCAGAAGACACCTCTTAGATGTTGCTTCCCGTCAGAGCTTTTCGTTAAGCGCTCATCACTTTATTCTTTAATTTTATTATTTTTTGCTCGTAAACTGCTTTGTGAAGTTCGGTTGAAAAGCGGTATAGCAATACGATTGATTTGATTACTAGAGATGGGAGGGAATGGTGAGAACGAAAATAAGAACACCACTTTCTGCATTTATTTTTGGACCAAACCCTCACATCTCCAAACCTACCAAAAAAAAAACCCCAAAACCTGTTCTAATTGGTTATTTTATTATTAAATGCATTTTTTGTTATTTATTTAAAGTGCCTGGGGAACGAGCGTGGCTGTATCTGCCGTACCACCTCCATCACCCAACCTGCTTTAAAAGTGCACTTTTAAAGCCGTTCTAATTTATAATTATGTAAATTTTGAATAAAACCCACATATAACGCTGGTTTCTGTACTTTTCTAACAGTTGGAAAATGCCAAAAATCTTGCGACAAAAATCACACTCTACTCATAACACAGGGAAGGTCTATTCTGTAGTTCTAAGGCAACTTGGGGGGGGGAATTAAAAAGGTTTCATTCCCAATTAAAAGCAACATCCCTAGTCTGCAATTCTTGTTTAGAACGGCAGTCTATGGGAAGACCTGCAATTACCTGGCAGTGAAGGGCGCCACCTGCTGGCAGCCAGCAAGAACTGAGGGCAAGGACATTGCATAGCAGTGGTTCCTAAACTTTTCTGCCGTGGGACTTCCACTTTAGGTACTACAACCTGTCGACCCCCTAAGACAGGTACTACCCCCTAAGACCTAGGGCGGGAAGATATGACATTAAGCAGTGAAGCGATGGTTACTAAATCACTGGGGTCTTCCTTGGGGGTGATGCAAGGGTAATAGGCCACAGAAAACCAGATACAGGGGAGTGGTAGTGAGATACAAGTGTCTTGTGTGCTCCCCGAGGCATGTGGTGGGCCACTGTGAGATGCAGGAAGCTGGACTAGAAGGGCCTTTGGCCTGATCCAGCAGGGCTCATCGTATGTTCTTAAAACGTATGCACTCATTTAAATTTCATTCATTCGTAGATTTTATTTTTTGGGCCCATGACCATGCATATACCCAATGTTTGGAGACACCCCCCCCGCATGTTCTGCCAAATTCCCTGCTGGGCCTCCCCGATGCCCATACCAGGCTAACTAGTTTCCCCTCCAGAGCAGCCTCAGAGATAGGCAAGAGGGAGGGGGCTCATTCACACACTGGGCCTCCTCTCTTCCAGCAGCTTTGCGTGGGATCACCGGCTGGCCAGCCTCCTCCAGACTCATCACCAACTTAGCTCCAGATACCCTAAGTCTAACTTGGCACCACAAAACCCCACCACCAAACAATAGGCAGTCAGCTTGCCTAAGCCACACCCACTTCCTCCACTCGGTGGCTCCAGGGGCGTGGCAGCCATACAACAACTTCCCACAGCCTTCTTACCTTCCTTTATCCAGTCCTTTAGCACTCCATCCATTGGCCAGTCCCAATCCGTCCACCCAGCACCTACCTGGTGCTTCTGTCCAGCACCTACCTGGTGCTCCCTTACTGCAGCTCCTGCCTCCAACTTTATACCGAGGCAGGCTGGGCAGGCTTTAATTCATCAGCCACACCCATCTGCACCTGTGCTAATCCCTTCCTAGCCAGAGCCCTCATCAGCCTGCAGCTGTGGGTTAACCCTATAATCCCTGGCTAATCTGGGACAAGGGGCCACTGCTGATACCATTCCTTATCTCCTCGGGGTATCTCCTGCCTTTTCCAATACACCCCACTGTAGATCAGCAAGCCCACAAATTCTACTCTACCCTTGCAAGCTGTGTTTGGCTACCTTCCCACCCCCGGGGAGCAAAACCAAGAGCCCCGCCCCCCAATTTTTTGAGGTGCTGCTCCATCTGCCACCTGCGACACTCCCACAAACAAATTTGTCCTCTTTCAAGCTGACAAATCGGTTTAAAATTCTAAAAAGACGTGGAAGGACTGTCCCTGCCCCCACCAAGAAAAAAACGCTACACAGAATATCATAAAAATAATTTATTGTCCATTTGTATAACTCAACCCTGTGTAGGTTTTGTGGTCCCTGTGGCTGATTCTCCGCCCCCCCCCCACCTTGGGGAGGGGGATGCCTGCCAAACCATCACAAAGTTGGGGTCTTTAGATATGGGGGCAAGTCCATGGGGGGCCTTGCTGTACATTATTGCTGATGCCAGAGGGGTGAGGAAGAAACATAAAAGTAGGTGTCAATACCTCTAACCACCTCCCCGTAGATAGAAAGCTAGCATGCAAGGATCAAGGAAACTTTGGCTGCAGGGACAGCCTACAATTAGAGGTTGCCTAGGGGGCGCGGGAAAGGCCTGCCTCTCTTTTCAGTTCTTCTGCTTTCTTGCCCACCTCCTCCTGCTGCTGTTGTGTCTCCTTTTCCTTTTAAAACATTCAGGAAGTGCGGAGGAGAATGGCTGGCGTGCAATACTTCAGCCCACCCATTCTCCACTTCCTCTTCCTTTTAAAACATTATGGGAGCAGGAGGAGCAACAGCAGGGGGAGGAGGTGGGCAAGAAAGCAGAGGAACTGAAAAGAGAGGCAGGCATTTCCCCCTGATCCGCCACCCAAGGCAAGCTCAAGCGGCGGTCTGTCCCTGCAGCCAAGGTGTCTCTGATCCTTGTGAGCTAGCTTTCTAGCTGCAAGGTGTCTCTGATGCTTGTGAGCTGGCTTTCTACCTACGGGAAGGCGGTCAGAGGATATTCCAAACTGGAAAGCCCCAACTCAACAGCCAGAGGCGGACAATCTACTCAGGCGTCTCCTTGCCTTGCCGACGACCGGTTTTCAGAGGCAGTGTCTGGAGCGCATGTTGTGGCGGTGTGTGTGTGTGTGTGTGTGCAAGTGTATGAGAGAGAGAGGGAGGGAGGGAGGTGATACAAGCCCAATATTTCCCCAGTCTTTCAGATGAAGCCCCTGGAAGGGGAAAGGAGGCAGCAGTGATTTCTCCGGCCTGTTTTAGCAGGAAAACTGGAGACGGTAATCCAACAGCTACCCTGGGTAAAGAGAGACCCTTTCCCTCCCAACTAAACCCACCACTCCACCTTCTTCCTGCCCTCAGACTGCAGCCCAAAAGGCGGCCCCCTCCTTCCTCCCAGCGGCCACCGGGCTCTGGGGAAGAGGAGTTCCCCCAAAGGGGCCTTGGGGAACGGAGTTTTCCCCAGCTCCCCCCTCACTTCCTCCCGGCTAGAGAAGGGGACTGTGCCCGGGTCTCCCAGACCTCCCGGATGGCCCGGCGGACCTCGCGGGGCAGGTGCAGGGTCTCGGCGTGGCACTGCAGGATGTGCCGCTTGACGGTGGCCAGGCAGACGCGCCGGAGCGGGGCCTCGCACACCATGCAGAGCAGCCGGCCGGCCGCCGCGTCGTAGTCCATGAGGAAGCGGGCCCGCCAGCTGGGGTTGAAGCTGCTGCCCAGCCCCGAGGGGTCCTTCCGGCTGAGGGGGGCGGCCCCCTGGCCCGCTGGAGCCCCGCAGTCTCTGACGCCGCCGACGGGGCCCGGGGGGGGCCGCCCGGCTCGGGCAGTGGCGGCGAGGGGGGTCCACGGAGTGAAGCCGCAGCAGGGACACGGAGCAGTCGCGGTCTGGGGAGAAGGAGGGACCTTGAGAGGCCCGGCAGGCGGAAGAGCCACCGCCCCGGATGAGACCACGAGGGTAGGGGGTCGGGCCCAGACCTCTGCTGCCGACAGCGGCCCGCTGGATGTCTCTGGGAAACCCACCAGCAGACCAGCAGCTCGCCCACCCCAGCACTGCCACCTCCAAACTAGTACGCCGGGATAAACTGCCACTGAGCCTGGAGGCTCTGCTGAGATCATGGCTAATAGTTAGGGGTTGTGGTTTTTCGGTGACATTTCCCCCCCCCCCAGAATTTCTTGATTAAAATGGTCAGTTGCGGTGTTGTGTGTTTTTACGCCACATTCTCACCCCAAGTTCCCATTTTGCGTGCTTTTGACATCCAATTTTCCAGCCCTGGTGTAGCCGTCCCAATGGGGCGCGCGCTGCATTTTGGGGTGGTGGGGAAGCCCGGGAGGCCTCCTCAAGGGAAGGGAGCCTTTGTTGGCTTGCCTTGGGGCTGCATTGCAGGAGGCTGGGTAGGGCTGGGGCCTGAACGAAGTAAAATTCACATTCCCCAGACACAATGAGGACTAGGAACATGACTCAAAGATTTGCTGTTTGCCCCTTCTTCCTGCTCCCCTCCCCGCTGTACGCACCTATGCACCTCGTGCTCTTTTCCTAACAGAAGGCAATCGCCCACAAGCCTTACCCAGTCTTTCCTTCTTGGTGTCTGGCTCTGGACTGGAGTCCTCGGAAGGCTCTGCAAGAGAAAGGATCGGGGTCACCGTCTGGCAGAACGAACCCTCGAGACAGGCCCGACCCGGGCTTGGGAGATGTTGGGAAATCAGCTCAGAAGCCCAGCCCAGCCCACCCCCACCCCCGAGCAAAACCCACCTGGCTGCGTCCGGCAGTACAACTTTAAGGCAAATCCGGCTGGGAAACTGCCGTCCGTGAAGATGCGGATTTCAGCAGGGGCGGAACCTGGGACCCCCCCCCTCCGAGGGCCAGACTTTGCCTGAGGAGGAGAGCAGTAAGGCGCAGGGCGTGAGGCCGTGGGCGCCTGCCAAGCGGTAATCCCTCCCAACGGCCTCACGGGAAAATCCTCCCCCGACCGGGCCCCATCACGGACACCTCACCTGTGCTCTTGCCGGCCTGCTTGAGCTTCGTGTCTTTGGAACTGCCCGAGCCAAGACGCCTCTGCTGGCTTTGCGATCGCACCCGGGACTCGGTGCGGGCGGGGTCTGCCGAGCAACGATCGCCTGGGGGTCAGAATTGGGAGCGGTCACAAGGCTTCAACTGGGGCAGCCTAAGGGAGCCCGCGAGGACCAAAAATTCCGAGCTGCATGGCGAATATCATAAGCCCAAGCGAGAGTCCTGTTGTGGACTCCCAGCTACTGTCACTGCCGCCCTCTGCCTCCCTGACCTCTCTTTCAAAGGACAGGAAACACAGGGAAGGGAGGAGGTAGGGGGAACTCTGTCACTCTAGGCAGTCAGTCTCCTCTCCCGACTTCCTCCTCTTTCAAAGGACAGGGAGCGTGGGGAAGGGAGGAGATAGAAGGAACCCTGCCCCTCTAGGCGGTCAGCCTCTACTCCTCTCCCCACTTCTTCCTTTTCGAAAGGGCAGCAGACAGGAAGCAGACGGCGGCTCCTAGCAGCAGGAGAAAGAAGGTAAGAGGGGTGTGGACAATCCAGAGGCCGCGAGGGGAATCTGCACAGTGAGGGAAGGAAGCCCCTGACCCCCACCACGGCCGCCAGCCCTGCCACTCACCACAGCGTGCTTTCAGGGGGCCACGTTTCCGGCCCGCCGGCTGCTCCTCGGGATCGAGGAGCACTTCGATCTCCGCGGGTCTCCGGCTCCGGCCAGGGCTGCTCGCCGCAAAGGACTGCCCGCTGCCGGCCCCGAGCGGCCTCCGCTCCCTCCCGCCGCAGCCCCGGCCCGACGCCTCCTGCCCCGGCAGCACGGCCACTGCTGTAAAGCAAAGGCACCCTTCAGCCGAGGCGGTGCGCGTAGAACGCCGCATGCAAAGTGGGCCTTCTTTCTCTCTGCCCCAACTCTTCCCGCACTCTGTGTGCGGTGGCTGCCCCCTGGTGCCGGGGTTGCGCGAGAGGGAAAAGGAGCAGTGGTGTCATCTAAATGATTTAAGAACAGGTACTCACTTTTGATTGGCACGTGTCGGGACCCGCCCACCGGAAGTGACGTCATAAGCCGGAAGTGATGTTGTGGCAGGAAGGGACATGACAAAAGCCCTTTTTGAGGCCTCAGACAATTTTAAACTGACCCAACAGTTGCAACAGTATTCCACAGCACCCCCAGAACATGTTAAGGAGGCCTGGCATCTTGTTAAAGTGACCCAACAGTTCCAAACCCCCAGAGCAGCTCATTTTTTAGTGGCAAGGCAAGGCAAGGCTCCGCTCGCTGCCTGCCTGCCTGCCTGGCTCAGAACGTGCAGGCAACTCAAACGTGCAGGAAATTCAAATGTTGCAGGGGGCGGAGTCAACGAGTGGGTGGGCGAATGGGCGGGGCCAGCCATAATCCTAGAAACCGGTACTCGCGTACCCCCGCGTACCCCCTGCATGACATCACTGAAAAGGAGGTCCCAGGAAGCCTGGCAAGCCGTGCCCGCTTACCTGCCGGGGAGGACGACAGCCCCGCCGCCTCCCCCTCCTCGCCCCAGGCCTCCAGGATGTTGCGCTTCTCCTCCAGGGTGAAGTCCAGGGAGTGGGAGTGCTGCCGCAAGATGTGCTCGCGGGCGGCCACCGGGCCCGAGGCGCTCAGGACGTCTCCACACACCATGCAGACGGGCCGGCCGTGCCCCGCCCCCTTGGCGATCAGGTACTCCTCCCTCCAGGAGCCCTGCGGCTCCTCCCAGCCGACTCCGTCCACCGCGTTGGGAACTGACGGTGGGAAGACGGATGCGGGTGAGAAGCTGCCCCCTCGGCCCTCTCCATCTCCAACCATCCTTCCCTGGAGTTACCTGCCTTGTCGTCAGGGGTCTCCAGGCTTTTCCAGGACGGGGGCCAAATTGTACACGCGGCCGGTGGTTCTCAAACGTTTTAACCCCGGGGACCCACTTTTTAGAATGGGACTTGTGTCGGGACCCACCGGAAGGGGTGCCATTAACCTGGAAGTGGTGGCATCGCCGGAAGTGACATCATCAAGCAGGAAGTGCCGTCGTCGCGACATCATCGAACGACACTCCTGGAGTGCGAACTGGCATTCCCAGACGGCAGCAATGGCACGGCCGTGAAAGATCCCGGACAAAGTTTGGCCAGCACCAGGGCCACCGTCAAGCGCGTTTGGACCACCCTCGGAGTCGGGCAGGATGGAGCCCGTCTGTGTGCTGGCCAATCTGAGCCCGAGAGTGGTCCAAACATGCTTTACGGTGGCCCTTGTGCCGGCCAAACTGTACTGGCTTAGCTTATGCCGGCCTCACTCCAGGTTAGGATTGCGCTCTTAAAACTTGTCAGAGCTGTTGACCCAATTCAGGGGACCCGCCACACTTACCTCTCTCTGCTGGGCCAGGCCGGGCCCCATCCTGCTCGAGGAGGCTGCGGACAGGCCGGAGAGGCTCCGTGACTGTCTTCCCCTTCCCTTCCTCCCTTTTGCACTTCAGGGAGACCTTGAGATAGTCCAGGAGGGGAACTTCAGCCTTCAGCGCCATGAGTGACGTGGAAGGGGAGACGGGCATGCAAAAGCCCAGCTACGGAAGGAAGGAAAGTGTCAGAGGACCTCCCTCCTCCTGGCCCGAAACAAAACAAAGCAGGGAGGTGCTCAGATCCCAGAGCGAAGACTCAGAGCGCAATCCTAACCTGGAGTGAGGCCGGCTCAGTTAGGCCAGCCAAGTTTGGCCGGCACAAGGGGACACCGTAAAGTGCGTTTGGACCACTCTCGGAGTCAGGGAGGATGGCGCATGTCTGCACGCTGGCCTCTCTGACTCCGAGAGTGGTCCAAACATGCTTTACGGTGGCCCTGGTGCTGGGCAAACCTTGCTGACTTAGCTTATGCCAGCCTAACTCAGTTTAGGATTGCGCCCTCCGAGTGCAATCCTAAACTGGAGTTAGACTCGCATAGTTTGGCCAGCACAGTTTGGCCAGCACAAGGGACGCCGTAAAGCGCGTTTGGACCACTCTCGGAGTCAGG